>VUJU01002589.1:4421-29290 GCA_009835225.1 Aphis craccivora
TGGATGGGATTCAGAGAATTGGTTTATAAGACAGCATGGTAATCAAGTTTAACATTACGAAAAAACTAAAATCGACGACATAATCTAATAAAAAACTACTGGCCTACGAAGCCAAAGTTGGATTTTTGATCAATTATAAAAAGTATAAGTACCTACGTTTTAACGTTTGTAAATTAATTTTGATAAAGAAATGACAAAAATAAATTATTATATTTTAACACTATCCAATTATCTTAAGGCTAAAATAACATTTTAAATTCACTAGAAAGTAATTTAAATAATTTTTTTATGAATTCAGAATGTTATTTTAGGATAAAATATTCATGAACGCTTAAGTTTTCATTTCTTTTCATTCAGCCAATAAATTGTAATAATTGCTATTTGGACGGCTTATAAAACACAGCACGCCCAAAAATAAATATATTACCTGCAAAGGTCATAAACACACTTTGTTATAGTTTTTAAAGAAGAATTATGTTTTATGATTAAAATATGTTTGAAAATAATTTTTAAAATCATATTATGCACGCGGGGGCTAAAACAAATCAAGATTGACACTCATGCACGTCTCAGCCTCATATATATATATATATATGTAATGGTTACTCACTGTTATAATTGTATGGTCGTAAAAAAAAATAAAAATAAAAATATAACTTATTTTATTTTAATTGTATTTCGAGTATTACACTTATTATATGACACGTAGGATAGTGAGTACTATTAATTATACATTTTGTAAAATAAAGTAATCAATATTAATATCAGTGGTGATTTATTCATATTTTTGTTGACAACGGATCATACAAATTAAAACATTATCTTTAATAATAATGATCGGTATAGGGCCTAGGCAGGGCCAGATTTAGAGAAGGGTTAAGGGTTACAGTCCAGAGGACTCCAAAAATTCGGAGCCCTCACAATTTTATGATATTTTAATAAGAAAAAAAATATATATTTTCTTGTTTATGTATAAGGGGCCCCCAAAGCTCATTCCATTCACAGGCCACCATATACTTAAATCCGTACCTGGGCCAAGGAAAGTTAGGGTTTCATAATATTTTAGACCTTAAAAATGATGAATTAAACATATATTTATGTATTCAATAGCTTACCTCCGTTCAACTAGTGGTATTTACGCAAATAGGTTTAGTATAAAGTATAAAAATTATTTGCTTCTATTATGTAACAAATAGTCGATACTCGTATGCTTTCATAATTAACATATTTCTTTTTAAATTTCAACCTATAGTAGAACATAATTTTATAACAATTTGTTTAAAATTATTTACATTTACATTTAAAATTTTTTTAAATAGTGGGTTTACTCGTTTGATTATTATTTATTGAAATTATTTTTATATATTCTTAACTCAAGTATTTTTTGAACGTCATGGTCATTTTTTCTGAAATGTTTTCTTTTCAACCAACTTTTACATTTGACTTCAATTTATTGTCACCCCTCTTCACTACGCGTACACTAATTTTAGTTTAAATATGCTATAATAGTATAATATCTATAAAATATTACAAAAATGTATTGTGAATGTAAATTAAAAATGCTATTGTTTGTAGGTAATTCACAATGTTCCATTAAGTTATATAACTTCCGTGTACAATAATATACTTATAGATATTATGTTTTACTGTATTTCTATCTTAATTAATAACCCAAGCAATATATTATGTATTTATAGAATCTAACACAAATATTAGTCATCGTAAACTTGTATAGTACCTATGTAATCGTCTCGATAAAATAATTGCTAAGACAAAGTTAATAGAAAACTAATTATTGTAATCGAATCTCGCTGACTAATTAAATACGATGATTGCGATGTGTTAACAAAAGTTTTCACGAGGTATTTTTTGTCACGTGATAATATTACATAATAATCATAATATTATAATATATAGTTCGGCTTTTCGACAAATCAATTACTATAATTGTTCACCCGCAAAGAGACGCGTGTTCATATTGTATTATATAATTTAGTGTACAATATGGATCGTTTAATCCTATCAGCGTAAAATATATTAATTAATATGTTTACGTACATAGAAAATGGTTCTCTTAAAGCACGAACCAGGCAATATTAAAATATCTTAAAAATAAAATGCATTTTAAAATTTATTTATTTACATTTATACATATGATATTATAACCATAGATAAAAACTTAAAATAAGCTATGATATTAAAAATATTATATCATGTGTTAAAACATTTGTTAAAACTGCTAGTGTTTCCTAAGATAATCCTTAAAGATTTACAATAAATAAATATGAATTAATTAATTGTGTATTTTATTATTATGTAACAAAAATTTACAAATATATTAATTTATAAAACAATTTTATCCGCGAAAATCACAGTATGTATAAGTGTCGTGTGATCTTAAACTCGGTCAACAGTACAGCAACATTTACTATAAGTCATCGTAAAAAGAAAATCAAAGTGTAAATAAGTAAATAGATTATACACTGATCGGTTATAAAGCGGTATAATTTAGTATCGATTAGACATAATAGTCGGATAAAAATTTAGATAAAAAAATAAAAATGTTGGTCGATGTCGTTCAGTTGACCTACACTGATGCATCTACGACGAAAAGATGGAAAAAAAATTCGCGTATACATAATGTATTTCAAATATTATATATATCATATTTAAAGTTAAGAGGTATAAGATTGGCCGCACAGGCGGGACACCCCACAAAATTGTGTTACACCACCTGTAGCAACTCAGCACGGCTACTATAGGTATAGAAGTTTTCGTAAATGCTCATAAATAAACAAGAATCCATTATAGACCAATTTCATTCGCGTTAATCATACGACACGAAACATTCGATGAAAGTTTACCATTCTCCCAATAACATATATAATATATACGATAATAATATTGTACATGTAGTATAATTTAAACTATATAATGTGTAAAAAAGGGATGCTATTCGGAAAAAATTCTAAAAATAATAGTAGCGATATATTGAAAATTGGATATATTTTTCCAGAAACTCCGCTCTTATGCATGTTACCTGTGACAATCGAAATTTTAAAGAAGTATGATTTTCAACTGGAACGACTTATCGGCCAGAGCGTGATTTTGAAAGGAATCAGAGGAAAGCAGTAGGTAGTACTTTGGCACATATATTTTTCCCTGCGTCTTATTGACATGTTGAAAAATTGAGGGTTTAGGCCCCATTCGCCGACACCCAATTAGCTGACTACTCGTTTCATCAACGACGAATCCGATCTCCGGTAAAAATGGAAAAAAAATCTAATTCACTGAAAAATCACAATTTCATAAAATACAAAAATCATTTTTATGTGGAAATCTAGAATATTACAAACTAAAATAAAAATGTTGATAAAACTACACTATGATAATATTATTTGTCAGTTGACAGTCAGTAATAATTGCATCTTCAGTTAGTTATATAATAATATTAAATTTCAAATATCGTGATTTATAATAAATTCTTAGCGTGATGCCTAATTTTTAGTTTTGGATAATTTTACATATATTATAATTGATAGGAAAAGATATTCTAACCACTATTATAAATGTATTGATAATATTGTGGGGGTCGAGCAACACACAGAGAAGATTCTAACAATGCTATAATGCTATAATAAATAAAAATAAAAATTATCATTTACAAAAGAAAGGTATAGGATTTATAAAATTGAATTACATATTATAATAATAAATATTTTTCTAATAACGTTTCAAAATATAATTTTAGGCTACAAAATGTTGTTTTGGAATACTTAGACGTAATCATGTTCTATTTTCATTTAAAAAAATGGAAGCTCGTAAGGTTAGGTATTTTTATAATTAGTTAATTTTTGACATAATTTTAAAACGATAAAAAAATTATATTTTTAGGTATAACTCAGTTTGATAGTTTGAACTAAATACGTATAATGTGCGGGATGTCGAACGTCGGAAAACTGGATGTCGGCAAAATGGTGTGTCGATGGGCCAATCAGTACGATACGAAAATGTAGAAATGCGCTGATGGTCAATGCATCAGAGTTAAAATATATTATAAAAACCATGATATGTATATATATTATGTATTGAAGTAATGTATATTTATTATTTATATACAAATGTATATTATTGGTGTGCACGATAAAAGCTATTTGCAACTTCGAACTTTTTGATTTTTTAAATTCATTAGAGCAGCGTTTCCCAACTTCTTTTACGCACGGAACCTTTGTAGCAGTTTGAACGTTTTGTGGAACCCCCATATTTTTTCTATAATAGTAATGCATACATATGTTTTGTACACTTAAATGAGTGGGTTGTCGGACACTTCCGACACAAGGGTGTCATTAATATAAAAAAAAATATATAATTAATATAATTAATTTATATTTCCCAAATGTTTTACGGAACCCTTGGCGCCGGCTCACGGAACCCTTAGGTTCCGTGGAACACCAGTTGGGAAACACTGCATTAGAGTATTAAATACATTTATACATATATATGAGTATATGACCCTTTAACACTATATCTATACAAAATACATATTGTATTTACTATACGTATAACGAAAAAAACGTGTCCTGAAAATGAAAAACAATTGGTTTGTTTACATTTTGAAATTTGGTAGGGATCAATTGAAAAAAAAATCAAATGGCACCACATGCATAAATCGCAGCTCGTACTAAGTAAATTTTAGGGTGTAATATTATTCGGACAACGCACGCGCCCACGACGCCAATACGCCAACAGGTTGCGTGGCAAAGAAAACAATCATATAACAGGGCTCAGGAGTGTTGTCAGGGGGCGTATTTTACGAGACCGTATACGACGCGGTTTGACGCGCTTTTTTCGGTACATATTGCGCTGCGTCTTTGTCGACGGCGTCATTCTGCTTGGTCGTCCCGTCCGTCGCACCCACGTGAGAAACGCGCACCCGAGGCTCAAGTTCGACCGGTAAGTCATACACGATACGTATAATACACAAATAATATTATACAAGTATAAATTATACTTGTAATATAAATTATATATTGGGATGATTCATGCAATAAAAGTTTACAGCCATTTATTAAATAGGTAGATGATTTTTTTCCCACCGATTCTCTTAAATTGTTGTTACAATATGCATATCTGATATTTTAGAACTTAAGTGTGAAATAATTTTTGTGTCATAAAAACTAAGACCGCTCCACTAGAAAAAAATGGTTAGGAAATTAAATTTTACGAAATTTTTGAGTAAGTCAATAAATTACATCATCATAATATTTATACTCTATTTTAAGTTGACACACTACCAAACATAAAATAGAATATCTAAAAACGGTATATTTTATAATTTTCTATGTTATATGTATATAACATTGCATATCTGTGAACATATGCCTATTTAATTTCCTATTGCTAATAATCGTTAATTTAAAATAAATAAACGGATCACTCTAGGGTAGTATTATATATTTGACGTGAAATACGAAAAAAATATCTTCAAATACTAGGAGCAGATCGTACTCGGATCGAAGATGTTCGTGGATTTGTGTGTTTTTAGAGTCAACTAAATCTGGTATTAAAATTTAAAAATTATTTTACTTACAATATATTATACATCCAGCATCACTGCGAGCGATTCAAAACCAATTGCTTTCAGGTGACAACAATACAAATTATAGGTCAATAATTCGAGACTTTAACAAAATATTTAGCTTTCAGCCAATGTATAAATTGTTTATTTTCATACCTATATATTTTTTTCTGCGTGGTTTTAATCTTACAATTGAAAGAAATTCTTGTTCCCAGTAAGTGTAAAGATTTTTTTTATTATTATGCTCTCATAACTCCACAAAAATAAAAATGAACTTTTAATTGACAAGCAGATTTTTTACAATGTAATATATTATAATGTACTACAGTTATTATGTATTTTCATTGTTTGGAGGGTCTCGTGTGGATAAGAAACTATAATTTACATTTTTGAAGTTGAGCGATAATTTGAACAGTCACATTATTTAATATTTTTAAACTAGATCTAAGGGATTTTAATGTGGGAAGTTTTTGATGTAAATCCTTGCTGTAACAACGCATTTTATGGAGTTTTCCACAGCTGAGTTTTGATGTATATATTTTTTTATAAGTGTTTTATTCTATTGATCTATATTTAATTTTTTTTCTAAACTTTTTAAATAATTTAAAACAATTTAGGTAAATATTCAATGTATTTATATTTAACGACTACAGTAACAATAGCACAAAGAAATGTTTTACTAACACTTCCATAATAAACTAAATAAAAAAATAGATGAGACATTTTATTAAAATTTCAATAAAAGAATTGTTAGTCACTTTAAAATTAATGAACAATTTATGAAAAAAAATAACTTTTTTGGAATAATAAAATTAGTGTTGAAAATAAATCTAGAAAAATAACAAGTATATAAATTAAAAAAAAAATCAAATTTTTTAACAGTAAAATGATGTTAATAATTATTTAAACACGTTTTTTTATTCATATACTTAACAATTAAAATTATTAATTTTTTTTAGTATTAAATAGTATTTTACAGAAGGATTTATCCATTTTTGTATATGAGATGAATAAAACTAATTAAATAAATGTTAAATTCGAAGTATAAGAATAATAACTAGAATATAATATTTTAAACGTATTTAGATTTACAATGACAGGTTATAAGTATGTGCATTACAATAATGTACACATGGTTATAGAATTAATATTTAAACATTTGGCTTTGTTAATTCAAACTCATAAAATAATTCCGAAATATGAAGCTCATAAAATAGATTTTGTTACTTAATGAAAAGTATTTAATCCGATTATGATATGAACAGCATATTTCATTAAACATTATATTAATTTAAAGTTTTTGGTTATAATATAGTACTTATCTATTAGATCTGTCTATTATCAAATATATTTTGGAAAACTTCGGTATATACCTACTTATCCAAAACTAATTTAGTTAATAATATGTACCTATATATTTTGTTGACGGTAAAATTTCAATGTGCTGTTTATAAGAAACGACTTTTTTTACAATTATTTATTGGATAGTAGTAATTTAGTTTTATGTTTGTTCATTAGCTGTAAATTAATTTCATTTTAATTTAAATATTTTTCGATTGAATACTTTACATTTTAAGGGCAGAATGAAAAACATAATTTTTTCCTTTTGAACCATGTATTAATATAAAGTGATGATATAATATTATTAGTTGAATTGTAGTAGGTAGTTAAACCAAGTTTCTTTGATTTTTTTTAGGCTCTTTTGTCATTTTGATTGTTATTAACGATAACAATATTACATAATAAATCAATACATAATAGGTGAATTTTTAAAATATTATTATTATTTTTTTTATCAACTACAAACATTGATAAAATAAACATGACGCATTGAATATTTCAAAATCTATTTTATGGCCATAATTAGCGGGAACTCCAATTTATAGACTTAAAATTTTTGAGGATATTATAGTAAGTTGCTTCTTTTCTATCATAAATTGTTTTTACACTTAAAGTATTATTATTTAAGTGATTTGAAAATAGCTTTATTGTATATAATATGTATGTTAAAAATTGTAATTTAATTTAAGTTTAATGAGTGGAGAATTATCTACACAAGCGAAAGAATGGAGTCGTTTTAAAATAATTACCATTACATTATTCGAAAATTTTAAAACAGGAGTGATTATAAATTTTATCTATAAAAAAAATAAATATGAAATAGTTATTAAGGTATAATTCATTATATGATATTTATAATATATACTTTTAAAAACAATAATAATGCATAAGAAATTGTGAGGAGACTATTACACAGTATAACATTGACTAAATAGTAATAATCAACGGTTTTACATCCTCTTTTTACCTTCTAAAACGACATGCTACTTTTTGGGGACTGACCACATTTCACATGTCAAGATGTCCAAGTGTCCAAGATGGTTCTTGATTAACTAGACAAGTCTAGTTACCTAAGGTGTTGGATGAGGGATTAAATAGTACGTAAATAGTCAAAATTGTATGTATATATATAAAATATTATATTTAAATGCATTCAATGATGAAATAAAACACACTAGACTTATGAAAATGACTCGATATACGTAGTTAATTTTTATTTAAGTTTTTAAACTAAAACTTTCTACAGGTGGGTCTTTTAACTTTTTAAGAGTATTTTTTTTATTTTTAGATCATTATCAACGAGCTAAACGTTAACTTTATATTTAATTTTTTTTATTTATTTATTAAATAATAATTTTTTTCAATATATTTATGTTATGAAAACTAAAATAAAAATATGTACCTATAAGACTAATATAAGTTTAAAGCTGTAAAAGTATAATTTTATCATCTTAACTTATTATGATGTAGCCTAATTAGAATTGTACAAGTAAACATATTTTTATACATATTTGGATATATCCACTCAAATATTATTTTTTTTTTCATTAAATATTTTCAGATAATTTTAGTGATAAAAATGTTAATATTCTAATACATTGAGAACTGAATAGGTACCTAAGTATTTTTACAAGTTTTAATAATGTGCAATAAATTAAAAGTTTTTTAATATCATAAATTTTTAGAGCTTAATAAGCTAGATATCAATATAACGAAGGTACATATATATATGGACGGTGTTTGTGAGAAAGGGCTTAAGTCAAAATTCACCAGTTTTCAGGAGACACGTAAAACGTTTTTTTCGCATTGTTTTGCTGATTGTTAATTAATTTTTTATGAATTAATAAAATTAATATTTTAAGAGATTTTTTAAAACAAATGTTAATATTTTTAATTTATCACTTCATTATTTTAATAGACTTGTGCCCATTATCACTTTGAGTTTAATAATTGTATGACTTATGCCCTTTCTCACAAACACCGTCCAATTATATATATATATATATATATTATGTATCTTAATATGATATAACAAAGATTAAACTTGATGTTTGTTGAAACAAAAATGATTAATATGTTAAATTTAAAGTAATGAAAAAAATATATCACTAAAACAATAAAAATATTATAATATTATTAAAAAAAAAAATTTACTTTGTTTTTAAATTCAAATAATAATAAGTAACAAATATCATACCATAGATCCCAAAATTTTAGTTTCTTATTTTCTTAATATGTAATTGGTGGTATGCATTTTAATAATATTATCTTAAATTGAATATTTGAGTATGATATGTGCTATCTTTTTGACATTATTAGTTACATAACTGGGGATCAGAGATTATAGCAGTTGCATATTGTTAGGTTAGTTAGGTTATATGCTCTCGATTTATTGCAAACAAACTAAATAATACGGGCTATATAATGATGAATTTAAAATGCATATTTTGTATATTTTGTTCATTTTAGGGGAAAAGTGCATATTTCAACGTATCATACACATATTATGCATATATTTCGAATTAAAAGAAATGTTTTTTCTTAATCTTTATAAATTAAATAATATTTAATAGAAAACTCAATATTATTTAAAGCAGATATTTATATTTCAATCGTCGCTAACGAATATTAATTTTATAATGCTGCGATGCGCATTTAATTTATATCACGCAAATATCTTATCATTGATAAATTAGCAATTTTTTGAGTTACCTACTGTAAATTTATTCATTGTTTATATGTTAGTAAAGTTGTACCTACACAAATTTGATAGTTATTTAAAACTAATTTCGTAGTTTAGTAAAATTTATAAATACCAACCAGTTTTCAACCATAATATTATTACCTATAAATTTATTTTTCCATTTGTTTTTGTGTATATTATGAACGTTAGAAATATTTTTTATCGGTATTTTGAATTTGCATATTTAGCATTTTACAATTGTATTTGTACATATTTTTAGTTCCTGTAACTTCCGACCCCTAATTTATTATGATATATATTTGAGTTTATTGATGAGTATCTCTGATTATCTGGATACATAATTTTTCTATGCGTTATATTGTTGATAAATAATTATTTCAAACATTTATTACTTACCTATTAATTATTATTGTGTATCATTTCTATGGTACATAATACAGGATAAGTTTTTTAATATAAGAAAATTATTATTACAATAAATATTTTTTTACACAATCAATTTGAACGTATGGTTTTCTAAGTTTTTCGACATTATTTAAAAATTAAATTTTAATATTTAATTATAAATTATAGCTTCTAGGGATTTGAAGTTTCAATGAACTGGTGTGGAGTTCACAAAGAAAAAAATACATTTTTAAAAGGATAATTTTCTTAATTATTAATAGTTTCTGATAAAATAAACGGTATATACTTATATATTACAGAAAATCTTCCTGTATAATTTGTGTTTATGATTTATTTTATATAATTTGGCTACTTGAAAATCTGTGAAATCCACAGCCTATAATTTCTGATCTGAAATCTGGATTGATGACTCAGTGGTGTAAACTAGTGCGTATAATAGACGTATCATAAATATTCACGTATGATATTGCTATATGTTATAACAATTGTTAAACCTGAAAAGTAGATCACTCATCTTTTGTATTTTTTTATTTCATAACACTCATTATATCTGGTAGGTTTACCCAGAAGAGAGGTTTTAGATATATGCGAGAAGACTTTCTAGCTAAAATGGTCAAAGTACCAGTTACCGGAAGAATTAACAATAATACTTAACAATAAACATTAAAGGGCAATGAATACAAATACATTTTAGACTCTGAGTGGAGCGATAGATGTTTTTGTTTCAAAATTGTATTTGTTTATTATTACTATTCTCAATGACATAAAATAATAATAGATTAAAATAATATAGAAAAACTAAAAAATAATTGCAGAAAAATAGGAATACTTGTTTACACTATAGTTTTTGACAAAACCTATAATATTTTTTATTTAGAAAGATTAGTATAACCAAAGGGTTTAAATATTTGAAATGTTTACCAAATATTTTTATTGAGTACTTTTTCTAAGCATTTTTAAATTAAGTATTATAATAATATTAATATATTGCTCTCTAATAATAAACGATAATAACTATCGTGTGTGATGCACATAAACAAACAATTCACGATCATAATATATGAATTACATTTTTCCACCAAGATATGTGAATAAGTAATAACGAATTGAATAAAAAATAAAATGTTACATTTAAATACCCGAAAGAAACATCAAAAATATGGCAATAGAGTGAGAGAGAGTGTTGTGTGTGTGTATGTGCTGTGCGAGAGAGAGAGATGGTGATCGAGAGAATATAAAAGTCTGTTGTATGCGGACTGTACATTTCTATGTCGGAATTCACAGCGGACGACAATAGAATGCCGATTACGGCATCCTCGGACGATTTTTTCCTTTTTATTTTTTATAATAACTCTCCGCCTTTAGTAATATAAGACCACGTGGATGGATTTTGGTAAGACGAAGTTGTACATAAACTACAATAATATACGCATTACGTACTTGCCTACCTATTATAATATGTGCATTGTGCATACATTGGATGTGATGTGTATTATACCTATAGTATTTACTTGCGCTGCGCAAAACTCGCGTTTGACGAAAAACAAACTTTGAAAAATTGTCTTGACCTATTTCTCTCGATGTCTCAAATATCTGTACTGATAGATACACACTACGTTTTTGGTTTTCCTCTGGAGGAGATATACATTTAAATTATTTTATTGACCAATTTTGAAACTATCGGCAAGAATTAATTAATTAACATCGAATCACACCTAATATTTTACCACCTTTGATACTTTCAAACTAACAATAATAATTGAGATAGCATAATCGATGTCTCTAGCTGTATATTCAAAGATCCAACGGTTTTTTTTTGTACTCGATTGTTTTTCTGCTAAGTACTTTTCGCAGCGGTTTTACAAAGATAATTATGATAAATATGCAAACATATTGTTTATTCGATTGTTGCTGACGTTAGTGCGTATACTTATACGTGTTTAGTATTATTAATTTCGTTTTCTCAATGGGGAAAAGATTCGAAATGATATCGTATTCAACATATCTACTTCGTTGAAATGGTATATTTTGGTTATAAATGTATTATCATCGGACACGTATTTAGGAATTTTGCACATCAGGTTATCCGAGTGCCATTACTTTTTTTTATCACCCAAATGACTTAGGTACCTTAGGTACCGTATTATATCAAAATGATCTTCAAAATTTATCGCCCCTAAAAATGTACTGTCCGAGGCCAATCCCCCTGCCCCCCCTAAATACATCACTGATTATCATAACTACCTCTAACTATAGTTGTAGAAAAAAATTTCTAGGTATAACACCATTTACATAAAAAAAACTGATTTATAAATATCGCATAATTGCCAGCCTGCATGACGGTATTATTCTGTATTAGTCGTACAACATTTATCACGTATTCGGTATTATTGGTTTTTTTAAATAAGTAGCAAATTGTTGAAGCAATATATCCAAATAGAACATAATTATAAGTTTTAAAATTTAAAAATTACGCGTATTTTTACGCGTACGCTTTGAATATTGTTTAATATAATTTTTTTTTCTAAATAATCTTAAGTTGATACAAAAAGCATATATTTTTTTTGTTGCAAATGAATTAAGATGATAGAATCGAGTACCTTTCTATCTTATATATAGATTAAATGTGTATCAATACTAAGAATAAATGATAAATAATATAATTATTATTATCAAAATGCACATTTAACCATAATATTATATACATGAACGCGTACTTTAAAACCTGTATGATGTATAATAGATCAAACTTATTGAAAAAAATCAACAAGACATCATAAATCCCTATATTGAGGTGGTTAAATTTTAGTCTCGCATGCGATAGTCACGCAAATTGGTGGAGATGTTGATGTGCTATGTTTTAAGGAACGTTTGTTGCGTACAAATGAATAATATGTTCCTCGTTTCTAGTATTTATGATTTGGTGACTCAGTGGAGTGATAAAGACACAACGTCACAGATATAAAATGATATTCATGTGTTGAACATCCTAACACTCGCAGTTATTAGTTGACAACATATAGTTGTATGAATATTCCTCCGTTTTCTAGTTTCTCTACTGTGAAAACTTTTCGTATTCTACAAGTTCACGTCATTTGACGATTTGAGTATTAACGCGTCTAAGTCGTGCTTTAATCGAATGAAATATAATGACTACCAATGAGACTGTACCATATGATGAACAATCAACATCTATAGAATCAAAAATACGTAAATCCGAGTTATATAAACAGTTAGAAAAAAAAATGGAGGAGTTGGAATATCAATTAAATAACATCAAATCAAACCGCATTGTGTCGGAGGTGTGTCCAAAAAACAAGAAGAATTACATAGTGTGTTATCGTCAATGGAAAATGAGAAAACTCATATGCGCATAAAGCGTACTCAATTAGCTAATATCGAAATCCTAGATAAAATAATGCAACAGTTTCTGGACAACCCAGAAAAACAGTACACAAATAATAAGGAAAAGAAATTCGGTTGGTTGCGCAACAGTAAAAAGATTTTACAAGTTCAATGTGCAAATGCCGTGATTACGTGGGTAAAGTTTTGTGAACAATATCCGCATATGTGTTACGGGTTTAATTTTTTTGTATAAAACGCGAACTAAATGGACGTTCCTCGATGAAACCGAACTGAGAGAAAAGTACCGACGTGATATGGCTAGTCACAAATCCAAGTCTGATGTTAAAAATAAAAAAGAACTGAAGCTCAATGAAGCGTTTGTAGCTTTAAATTTGAAGGACGAAGACACTGCCGTAGCCTGCTGTCTCACTCGACAGGTACATAATTTTTCCTCTGCCATCAAAAACTATATTGAAAATATTAAATAATCTATAAGAATATATGGAACCTGAATCTGTGACTAAATGCGGCAACATAGGCTCATGATGAAATTTATCAATAGTTAGAAACATACATACCACATGAATCGAACGTTTCAAGTTTTACAAAACTCTGGTCGTTACAAATCATAAAATAACAGAACCAGAACCAACAATGGCGACACCACATCATCTGTAAAATTACGATAATATGAAAATAAATAAATGTAGATAAGTACTATGCCCACGCAACATTTATAACACATTAATATTTCTGCCATATTGTTATTAACTTTACTACAAATAATAAAATAAAACATGATTATTATTTATTATTTTTAATATAATTGATATTTTAAAAATACTTTAAATTTTTTTTGAATAACATATTTAACTTAAATACCATATATTTATTTACATACATACATATTATATTATATATATGAAGGCATAAAAAATATTTATAATAATTGAGTGTATTTTTCTTTACATTCGTTAAATTATTCTGAAAGAGAAATTTTGAGTACGCCTTATTTAACCATATAAAAAATTAAATAATCTTGTATTTATCACAGGTGTCTTATTTTAAACATAATAAACTATTTGTATGAAACATATTTTTTATATATTAATACAGTATAATCAGCTTAATTGAGACACATTGGACAATGACCTATTGTCCATATTATGCGACTGGAATGGACCATACCAATTTGTTTTAATGTATATATTTCAAAGCACTTTTATGATTCATATTACATTAAAGAGATTTTATTATATATTATACAGTGATTCAAAATGTATTTTACAATCATTTTATCATATACATATTTTGAATATTTTATAAAGGATAATGATGTATGATACGGAAATTTTTTTATTTAGATACTCCTAAAAATATTTGTAAATTGAAGGTATATTTTTATACAATAGTTATGTAAAACCTAAGAGAATAAGGCAGTCAACATTGTAAATCGAATTATTATGAAGATAATAAATACTAATACAAATGGCGTGTCTTTAACATTTAAACCTGAACATTATTTTAATTACAATACTATAAAATATGCGTTATAGTTTGTTGGTAGCCCTTAGTACGTATTTTCTATTTTTCTACAATTCCGTTGCTCGTTAGTGATGTTTAGAAAAAAACGATAATTCTATGCCAAGCGCAGAAGACATTAACTAATTATAGACAACGATAACAACATTATAGATAACGATTATGATTTTGATTATCTATATTATATTACAGATAATATATATTTTATGTAAAAAATATTTTTTAGTATTAAATTAACGAGTTTTATTTATCACCTGTTACATTTTGCACCATATTTATTATTGGTTTATTATATTTATACTGGTAGTAACTGCTTGAATAATTAAGTTCTATAACCATCATTATAATAAATATTTAAATGTTTCCCAATTTAGAAAAAAATATTTAATTTTTAAATCTATCGAAAATATTACTTGACAATATGTAATTTTTGAGTATTGTGTTGTTGCGGGATCTGTATACAAAATAACAATTATAAGTGAAGAAAAAAACGTATGGTGATACCTAATAACAATAATATGAAAATTTACAAAACAAATACCCGAGATATAGAAATTGGATCTTATCACTAATTGTTGAATGTTTTAATTTTTTTAATGTGGCTATTTAAATTGACTTCACGTAGTGTTCCTACATACACATTCATAATATGGAACGATGAACTTCAGGGTCATCAAAGGACAACCATTCGAATAACAATTCAAGACCTGGAAATCTGGTTATGTCTATGATAAGCCTTAGCATAACTAAAACACTACAACTTTTTTGATGAGATGATATTTATTAAGGAGGTCTGCTGGAAGAATTTATTTATTAAACAGTTAGAGATTTGTTGTAGGACTAAAGAAGTTGCGAAGTGGTAATACAATTATTAAAAATTATCAATATATAAAACTAAAATAATCCATTTCAATTAATAATTTTTGCATATTAATAAATCAATCGTTACGTTTTTACGTCAAAAATATTAACATTTAATACCTATTAGGTTTGATATACGACTATATATTATTATTTTTAAACAATAATTATAAATTATATGGCTTTACACAGTCTCTACCTCCCTCTGAATTGTATAGTTTATAACCAAAACCTAACCTAACTTACCTCTGAAATGTCTTAGCGATTACCTAACCGTCTAAACAATTTTTTTTTGAATTTTTTAATTATAAATAATATTTTTTCGTTATTAATTAATATTATGTATAATATTGAATATTTTTCGACGAAGTATAAGTACTATTAATTTTGAGTGCTAAACAGTGCACACACATTTCATTTAGTATTTTTATTTTTTCATATTATACAAATAATCTCGTTGCACAAGCGTATAAAATTAATTAAATATAACCAGGAATAACATTGTTAGATTTTCATAGTAGGTAGTAATGTAGTATTTATACACTGACACTTCTATCATTTAATTACAAATCTCTAAAAAAAATATTTAATATGTATTTTATGATAATATAAATTTATATAAATTAAGATAAACAATATTAAATGCCACAAGATTGAGATATAAAAAAATGGTGTTTATTAAAATATTAACCAACTGTTGAGTCTTAATTTATCTTTGCCAATTCATAGTAAATAACGTAGACAATTGTAAAATTCGTTTATAAATCGTTATACTATGAACAGCATGTAGTTTTGTAATACCAATAATTAACAATGTAATTTTTAGTATTATGAATGTATAAATTGTAGAATATTTAGTGTTAAAATATTTATTCAAACTCATTATATAAATTAACGTAAACGAAAACAGGTTTACTTAAAAAGTTAAAATAGTATTAAATTAAATATTTTTTAAGAAGTAGTTCATCAGATAATATGGTTTGTTCAAACTTTTACAACAAAAAATTTAATTTTTCATTTATTGTTTGAATCATTATAAGACCTAAAAAAAGAGAACAGTAATTAAATATTAATTGAATTTAATTTAAAAAGTTTTCATACTTATTTTAGACGAGTCATAGGTAATTAAAATCCACTTATATATTTATAATAAATGCATAAAAAGTTAAATTAGACTATAGAAGAAAAAAGTTAGCATTTCCGTATACAAATTTGATTACTGTAGAACATTATCTTAATAAATGAAATATGTGAGTACAATGTTAAATCTGATTATCGATCATTTTTGTGGGTAGTATAATATATTTTCCTATTTACATAAAATTATATGTCTATAAATCAAAATTCAGATAGACATTGTCAGTAATTGATAGTCATTTGTTAGTTTTATTTTAAAATGGACTTTTGTATACAAGTTTCATTGTTTATACTCAAGCACTCTTTCTCTCTCTCTCTCTCTTCATATATATATACGTTTATTTGATTATATTCCGTTTAACTATAAAGTTAATTTTTCGATATCTTCTTTGAAAATGAACAACCGTTTGATTCTCAATAATATGTTATATTATAATTATTTTCCACCTAACCGTTGAAACATTTTATGAACAGTTATATAGTCTTATACATAAAATATACAATACGTGTGAATGTGTGTTTGTATAATACATTTATTATTACGCTTATATAGGTAACTGTACTCATAAAACAAATTATGTTAATTTTCTGCAGTATATTTGTAAGTATGATATTCATATACATTTGATCCAAAAAGTTAATATTTCATTTATATTTAAGTTGAGCAATAAATAATTTTTAAAAGGTTTATTTATTATTTTACGAAATACCAGCATAACACTAATTAAGGTTTACTATATATTCAAGTTTTTTTTAAAAGTAATGTAAAATGCTTATAAAGAAGGACAGAATATATAATATAACCATATATTTTATTTTTATTACGGAATTAATATTTTATATACAACGTATTATAAATACAAAAAAATAAATGTCTTAAATTCTTAAATGCTTTATATTTCAAAAATGCGATGATTTCAAAACGGGGCCAATTTTATGAAATAATTGTTGGGTTGATGGAAATTGCAAATTTGATCATTTGGAACAATGTAATAACGCCGATTGGAATAATATTAACCAATATAATAACTATTAAGAATTTAAACATAAGTGTAGTACATCAAATTAGAAAAAAATTATGTGTGTAGGTGGATATTTGTTTCACGGAAATAAAATCGATTATATTCATTTGATATTATATTTAATTTTAAATTGCTTTATTTAGATGTTTTTATTCGACATGTTAGTTTCATATAAAAATCTAATGATATCCAAGAAATTTAATCTTATTAAAATTCGAATAAGTTCTTATAATGTTACCTTATAATATCTAAGGATGATAACATTTAAAATAATCAAAAGTATTAACCAAATCACAAGGTTTTATAATAACCAACTCTATTGTAAAAAATGTATTCGTTTATTATTATTTTATAAAGGACAATAAGTATTAATTACATATAAAAGTGTTCCATGATCAAAAGTTCTTGATAATGTTCATCGATGCAGACGTACTACTATAGGTACCTATATATTACACATTGAACAAAATAAATATATAACAATTTTGACTATAGACTATAGTTACTTTATGTTTGTTATTAAATTGAATATTAATAGTAAGTAGAAAAGGAACTTATTATTTTTTACAATAATGTAACTCCATTGCTTATAAATTAGAATTAATACTATAAATGCATGCTATAATAATATCAGATTTTACTAGGTGAACAAATTAGTTTTTATCGATGAAAGTTTAGACATACTTTTAAAAGAAATTTGGCTTTGTTGTTTATAATTATAAATATGTAGTCATATACTTTAGAAATATTATATATAAATCACGTTTAACCTATATTTTAAAATATATAAAAAAAGATACATTACTTAGGTAGTATGTTGTATGTAAGTTGTAAGTATAATAGTAAAATATATTTATTACGTATACTTATTACATACGTTCATTCAAGTGAGTTAAATATTGAATTGCGCAAGAGAAACTTAATATTGTCTTAAAAATGTTGAATTACAAGCTATATGGAATTTTCCGGTAATATAAGAGTTTATACAAAGTTTATAAATATAATATATGTATAATGTATACATACGTACACG
Source organism: Aphis craccivora (assembly GCA_009835225.1). NCBI lineage: Eukaryota > Metazoa > Arthropoda > Insecta > Hemiptera > Aphididae > Aphis > Aphis craccivora. The sequence continues at coordinate 23,390 of VUJU01002589.1, forward strand.
TACATGTGCAGAAACTGTCATAAAGATATCAAAGGTCATAGATTTATAAAAGAAAATAATAAAAGAGCGGAAAAAAACATCGTTTAAAACTGTAAACATAAAGTTTTCTTAGTGATTCTATCAGCCTACTATTATTCAAAACTTTGTATAATGTAATAGTTACTGGTGCTATGCAGATCAAATTTCAAACAAGACAAACAACAATTTTATTTATTTTAAAACAAATGTATGTTATACGGACATGTAGTAAATATGACATTGCAAGAGTAATTGTAACAGTTAATGGTACAGGCTCTGACCTTTTTTTCGAAATTCCTGTGATTTTGCAATGGTGCAGTAATAATAATTAATTATACACATGGTATAATATTATATTATTATTTAGTTCATATATCGTTGTATATATTTAGTTGGTTATCGTTTGAGATACTAGTCGATTTCGTTTTACATTCCTAAACGAAAGAAATTTAAAATATATTTAAATGGTGGTGTGTCAACAACCACTAATAACTAAACCGATATAAACTAAAGTTTGGTAAAATATATTATGGTACCTATTTCAAAACTCAATTTTGTACATCATATTGAAAAAAAATTACTCAACAATTAACTTTGTCAATACAAGTCCATTGATTTGTTTCAGGTGGATATTCCAAACTATGGCAGTTAACAACAATATAATGGTCCGATTGTTGGTTATAGAGATCACGTTTTTGATATTAGCTGTCGTCAACTCATACCCGGCGTTTGAAGATAACGAATTTAAACATAAAAACAGAGACAAAGGGAGATCTATAAGAGGTTTCAAAAATATGGACTTATCTACAGCTAGGGGGTTCGGCAAACGAACCGACCATTACGTGAATTTAATGCCATCGGATTTATTTGTGGACAACAAAGAAGATAGCTTCAATCAAAAGTAAGTTTTTGAGCGCGTTTAGTTTATGCGTATATGAAAATTTATAGTTAAGTAAAATTACGACATAGTCATTTTCTGAATTTTATACACGACAAAAATAGAAGAAATCACAAGAAAGTTCCTATAACGTCTCTGTATTTTTGTGACGATGATAAAATTGTAACAATAACTCTTAGTTTGAAAACACCTTTTGGAAAATTTTACATTTACCTATAAATTTATTAAATGTTTCAGACATTCAAATTTTATTTCTATGTAGTTAAAGTTCAGTGGTATTTAGGTGTTGATTATTTAATAATGTTAATAATGTTGTATTTCAATTTCCTATTATTCACATTCAGTAACCTATCTTTGATATTATGTTGTTTTAAAATATAAATATAATTGTACTTAGTGTGCCCCAGCCACCAATACATTATTGATTACATAATACATTTGATTCTATGATTAACATCTTGAAAATAAATAGTTGAGATAGAGTATTTTGAACATGAAATTTTTTTTATTTTATAGTTAGAATGTTTTTAAATTATACCTAAGCTTATGTAAAGGACTCATTAAATTAATAGTATAATGATAAATAAATATATATAATATATTGATAATACTTTGGTGTATTAATAAATAATATTTGAACAATTATAAATAGGTACTCAACTATTTACATTATTGAACGAAAAATAATTAACTTTCTAAAATTGATTATTGTATTTATTTATCACATTTATATTATTTGAGTAATAAGGTTCTTTAAGCTAAATACATTTTGGGATTAAAATTAATTATATTTAATAACAATAAAATCGTATAACCCTAAAATGATAAATCAAAATTATACAAAACTCAAATACATAATATCATAGTTACCTGTTATTAACTATCTACATTGTAGTATAATTATATAAAACAATATTAATTAATTTTGATTACTTCAAATTGTTTATATTCTCTCCTTTCTCTTTCACGTTTTGATTATCATTATAACACAATTGTTAAATAATATAAATATATAGATACATAGCATTTTTTAATAAATTCATTAATTGATTCTTCTTATAAATAAATTTTTATAAATTAGTAAACTTTTTTTTTCTTTTTACTGATCTTATATAAGCCGTAAGATCAAGAGTTTAAATATTTGTGGGAAATTACCTATTACAAATTTATAAATTTTTTTATAAAAAATAGAGATTAAAATAATTATTAGCATTTAAAAATAGTGATAAACCAAAAAATAATACTGTGATAATTATTTTTATATTATTATTCCTGAAAAATATTTATAATCAAGTAAACACTTGCTGTTATAAAATATAAATACAAAAAACACAAAGGCTTATTGAATCAACATGTAGCAACGTATAATATGAAGTCAGTTATTAAAGTTTTGAACGGAATGAAAATTTTCAGTTTAATCTAATTTTTAACTATTAGGTATTAATACAAATTATTGAATTATAACCATTAGTTAAATACAATGTTGGAAAAATTCCTTTTATAAAGGAACCTGTGTTCCCGTTTCTTGTTAATGTTTAAAAAAGTAACACTTATCCGTTGCATTTAATTTTTTTTCTCTGAGTGGCTGTAAATAACTATTTGCAAATAACTGTTTATAACCAAAAATAATAGATCAATTATTAAATTCAATACCGTTTCTGAATAATAATCGTGCTTAGATTAAACTTGAAATGTGTCAATTTTTGATTTTTGATCATAATAAATCCTAAAATGATAGAATTTTCAAGATGTTCTGATTTTTAACAATAAGTATTTGATATATTTGTGTAATTCCAAAAATGTTTTTTTTAAAGACTTAAATTTTTAATCAAATACTTAAATTATTAATTTTTTATAATGTAATATTATTAAGCAATAATTATGATATGACGATTATTTTAATTAATGATTGCAGTTAAGTTATTTTGAAAAAGACCTACTCTGAATTATTTTATTTTATTATTTATTAATTATTAATAGGTCTAGGATTTCAGCATATGCTTCTTTTTTTATTTATGAAATTGAAATATAATTTTTATATGTTTATTATGCTACTATAGTAATAATAAAAAAACGAATTAATAAGAAATTAAGAAACGTAAAAACCCAGGATGCGTTATAGCCGTTATAGGTATTGAATTATTACTATTTTCGTTAATCGGCTTGTTTATTAAATGTATTGAACGTATGGATTATCGGTCTACACATTATAAGCTGCAGTACCCAAAGTTTAAGATTTAGTGTTGTACTTTGAAACTTCCTGTATGAAGTATGCAGTATGCACCGATCAATTCAGTGGATGTAGAGAGTCGTTCACAATGTTGAAAAATATACCTAGATAAATATATGGTAATTAATTTTTCAAATTTTTTTATTTATTTTTATAACTAGTTCGATATAATCTTTATTAGTCGTTGTCCGAATGTTGGTGTAACCTTGTTTACCAGCACAAATACCGTTTCGATCATGTTTTTTTTATATTATTCTAGTATATACCTAATATATAAGTAGTTCATTATAATAAATCGTAATAAAACATAAAATAATTGTTACTTATGTCATTAAATACAAATCTACAGTCCCTTAAAGATAAATTATAACTGTCACAATCACGGTTATAGTCTGTATTGTCTGTATTGGTCATTTTTTAGTAACTAACCAAGTTATTATGAATCCAACATTTCCAACATTACCAACACTAAATCATTTATAAACAATATTATCATTAAAAATAACGTGGGTTTCATTTTTTTTTTTCATAATAATATTAGGAATGGAAATTTGCATTCGCGTGACTCATTAATAAGACCTCTTTACCGTTTATCGTTTTATATTTGAAATGGAATGCATTTCAAGCTTCGTTCCTATGAAAAGACCGCTTTCCTTCCCTACACTATAGTTAAATAAATAGTATATGATATAATATTGGTTTTGTTAGTTTTGTAACATAAACCTAAGAGACATGGATTGTTTTTTTTTCATTTTTCGTATAACACACTTTCAAGTGCAATGCTGCAGTACCTATAATACCTACACATGTGAGGATTTTCCTTGTTTATTTAAATACATTTCTTAGATTTTAATTTGTTATTAATTGAAATAATATAAAGTGTACTGTCACAAACTAGTTATTAGTGCAATTATTCAATATTCACATTTAATAATTTCGTTTTTGTACTACACTATTGGGCCCATACTTGATTATACAAAAAAATAAGCCCTGTTGAATGCCCTTAAATATAATGTTAGCAATTAAAACCATATAAGTAGGTAATTGTTGTGATTTTTTTTTTTTATTCTGATCTGTTCTGACTTTGTTAATTATAATGTATATCAATGCTTAAAAAATACTTCTGATGGGATTTATATTCCAGTACCTATATGCTATTATTTTTTCATACTTTAAAAAAAAAACAAGAAAATTCCATGGTTGTGTGTCAAATTTTAAGGAATAGAAAATAAAAAATAACATTTTATACTAGCGTATTTATTTTTTGGTCCGTGTGGATATCGGATCTCGGGCTGTTTGTAAAGGTCTAAATGAAAGTTTGCTGAGAAAAATAGAAGTGCAGAGTGAATGTATATAGAATGTAGTATTCCTGATATGTCCGGTCTGAAATATTATTTAATATAAAAGGAGAAAAAACAGCGTAACCCACTGCAGCAGTGTATCTATTGGTTCAGAATAATGGACTGTTTGGTACAATCTATATAATATAAACTATAGACTATAGACCCACGCACTAAACTATGACTGCATGGAAAGCATTATATCTTCGAATAGAGTTTTTTTTCTATTTTATTTACACAGATATTTATATCCACATAGTTTTTGTCCCGAATTAAAATGAATCATTCCGTCATTCTATGTATGAAAATTCTCGATTACCGTAACACGTCCGCAGTGATATAATATAATATAATATCTGTCCGTTTCTAGTTTGAAGTAAGTGTAGATACTGTAGTCGTATAAGTGGGTTTCGCCAAGGAAACTGAACGATATTTCGATCAGAAAATACTTCATGAAATAGATATTGTATGTGACACTATTTTTGTACACTTACAATTATTTTAAAATATTAATCCTATACTATATTAAAAATAATAAAACAATGTATTTTCGGGTTTATTGTTTATGAATTAATGGCACAATTTTTTTTCATTTCTGTAAATTTATTAACAAAAAAATATACAATATACCGTGTATAATGTATATATATGTGTGTATATTATATACACACACACACACAAGTTGAGTATAAGCAATAATTATAATATATTTATACAAATAATTATTATACTTAATAACTAAAAATGAAAAACTTAATTTATAATTTGAAAAATTATCTAATAATAAAATGTATAAAAGCAATGATAACACCTAGTCTTAAAATACAGTTTCAATTATTTATTTTTTATTGAATAAATTATTTATGTAAACTTGATTTAGAAATGTATATACTGTAATATAGTGTATTATCTAGAGGATATGATTAAATTACATTGAAACAAGTCACAATTATTATCTTCATATACTTATCATATAATATAATAATTTAAATATGTTACGGGCAAATTGTATAACAATGTCCGAACATTTTGGACAATATAAGAATGATACTTTAAATACTCAAATTGTTCATACATTGACCGGGCATTGTACTAGATTCAAGTAGGGAAAGTGAATTAAATACAGCGCGCTGCACACATTTTAACATTTATATCAAATTGCATTTATATATTACACTTAACAATATCACTACAAAATTATACTCAGATATAATAATATCTAAATATCTCTAAAAATCTTCTAATTTAGGTGACCTAGCTTACAATAAGGTGTACTTTCAATACCAGTGGCGCAACCAGGGGTGTGGACTCCGGGTCCGGACCCTCCCCTTGAATTGTATAATAGTAAATTAATAAATAAAACACCACTTGATTTTCTTTGAGAAATGTCTATATTCGCACTTCTTTAATATTTA
>VUJU01002590.1:0-35301 GCA_009835225.1 Aphis craccivora
AAAAAAAAAACACACAACATTGTAAAATCAATACATTCATCGCTCCGCTCAGAATCTAAAATCATTTTCAAATGGACTTAAACAGAAATCGGAAGACGAATTGGAAAGGCCTTCAAAAATTATAAATAGAAGCATTTTAAATAATCCAGAAGTGACGCAAACTTTTATACAGGTACAGATATTAATAATATTTATCAATGTTTATACCGTTCTAGTAGATCATCTGATCATCATCCTAAACGACCTATACTCCCAACAAATCTTACGGAAGTAATAAATGTAATGAGCGAGTGTCAGATTAAAACCGTCCAAGATGAAATGAATCGATGTGTAAATATTATAAACAGTATAGCCCAGTGGTGTATACAAGGGGGGTGTTTGGTGGATATGACACCCCCCTTGAGCCGTATCATCAATTATATTATTATTACATGTATCATATTACAATATACATAATATAATAAAATAGGAACATAGGTAAATCGTAAATACAATAATATGAAATATAAAATAATATATTGTATACATATTAATAAATTAAAATAAAAGTTTTAGTTTGTACGTATGTATATGTATAATATTTAATGTTTATAATTAACACCCCCCTTCAGAAAATCCTAGCTATTAATAGCCAACCGAATCGAAATAAGATATTTTAAACAGTAGTTGGCGGAATCAATAATTCCCCGCCGCATTGGTTCCCGTTTGAAAAAGGTATTTTATTAAGGTAATTCATATTGGTTCCCGTTTAATTACGCACATTTTCCTTCTCAATTGTATAGGCTTATAGGAATTACTAGTTAGAGCTATCAACTTTAAAGGAAGCCTGGTTAAAAATAATAATCAACAACTTAGTTCCGTTTTCTCTAAACATAATAACAAACAATTAAAATTAAAAAAATATAAATTAAATGATGATCGATGTATAAGCATACACAACTTTATAATATAAGTTTGAGTATAAATAACGATGTTTTATTCGAGACTGTACAGTGCTCAATAATATCATTGTCATATAGGATACATACAATGGTATGTCCAATGTCCATACACTCCATACACAATACAGCAATATAACTATGTTAGTTCCATAAAATACTATGTTATATATTCTATATATACTATATAGTATTCTATGTTAGTACTTAGAGTTATATCTCAATTATAAGCTTAATCGATCAGGGTGACAGGGTATCAGCTATAATTTGCTAATGCTAAACCTCCAACAATCTATTGCTATACTATAGAACAGTATGGTCTTCAACCTTTTTGGACTCGCGATCCATGAGAGCTTTGTAATTATATTCTTACCTTATATACCTAAATTTATAAATTTAATTTTTATTTTAAAAAGAAGACTTATGGCGAGTAGCGACCCAAAAATGGGTCACGGCCCACTGGTTGAAGACCACTGCTATAGTGTAAATACGCTTATATTTTATACTAATTATTAAAAATAAAATTAAAATTATAACTATTTGACCTCAACACAAACCGGAACCAATTCGTCTCAACTTAATAAAATACTTTTTTTTTAATTCAGTTACCTACTTCCCTTCGCTCAGAGTCGTTTTTCGTATACAAAATGATGTATCATTAAATCAGTGGGGTACTGACGGGGGGAGTTAGAGTAGAGCGCTGAGAGCGGTATCCACTTGCCTATTTTTTTTTTTTTTTAATTACCCAATACTTGAAACAAAGCGGGACTATAACGAAGTTTATGTTTTAGAAATTAAAAAAAAATATGTTTAAGTTATTTATTAAGGTATGTATAGCGAGGTATGTATCTACTAACAAACTAAAAATCGTTTATATCATATTATATAGTTATATGGATTATAATAATATAATACATTAAATATTTTATGTACATATATATATATATATGCATATGGTTAAGTCGCTATAACATATATAAGATTTAAGATAATATTACCTATCTTAAATTATATTGTAATGGATGTGTTAAATTTAACTTCAAAGATAAATCAGCTACCTATATAACACGTTTGGGTAGGTACTCATTTTTTTTCTGATTTAACACGTTTTGGTATTATAATAATGTCTATAATAAATATATATATTATGTAATATTTTATGGCAATAAAAATTTAATTAAGAATAATCCAAGGAAAAACATAATTTCAAAAAAAATACATTTTTTTTATTTATATAAAAATAAAATTCCAAAGAGTTACGTATTATATAGTTAAGTAGTTGTTTTATTTGAGTATTTTTTTTTATATTTTATATATACAATCATTTTTATGAACTTTAAGTAATTGATTATAATTTTTTTTATGCAAGTTATATAGGTCAGAATTTATATACCTACCTATCTATTAATTATAAACATGAATTAATTTATAATTGCTATAATATAATAAAAAGTCATCAGCGAGTTATGCCGCCTTGCGTACGAACTATAACAATTTAAATCAAAAAACTCGTCATACCTTCCATATTATGCGTCGTTGTAAAATACGCGCATTTTTTCGTGATTTTTAGTATAATAATGAAGAGTAAACTGCGATAAAGTGTGATATTACAGACAATATCAAATAAATTTATCGTTGCGCTTAGAATCTAAAATCTATCTGTAATATAAAACATTTTTTATAATTTATTATAGTTAATAACATTTATTAATTACTATTTAATAGTTGTATAAGTATAATCCGACTTTGTCTGGAAAAAATATACAAAGTACGGTGCTATATCGGTGTATCTTTATTTTATTTATTTACCTATACCGTTTATAGTACCTGCAGCAGCAACTAGTAGTATTTATCTCAGTTCATGCCGTTTTCGGACACACTGATGTCGGTGTAGGTAATTCACACTGTGAACAATTCCGATTGAGATGGGCATTGTAGTAGGTACTTAATCTACACATATTCGTTTTTTTCATATTCCATTGACCATTATATAAATATATAACACGATACCTAGGTATTTGTAAAAAACTAAAAACTCTGTGTCAATAGATAAGTTTATCCGTTTCGAAGCTTTTCCTTGACAAACAGCCAAATGTATTATATCTGTACTCGTTTAATGCTGTACTACATTTAATCGTATACCTATGTTTAAAAATCACAGAATACAAAATTTGAATACTAACCTAACTACTTTGTGTTTGTGATACGCAATATAAGTAAACAATATATATATATATATAAGTATATAATAAAAAAAAGATCGTAAATAATTAGGTATTGCAAAAGAGACAATTTTCTAAAGCTTTGTTTTAAACAATGTTTTTTTGTGTTTTGTCATAATTATTCATGTTGTTAGTAGAAAGTACCGTAAAAACTTCTCTATAGAAACATCTAACAAATAATTGCCAAAAAAAAAAAAACCCAAAATTTTTCCAAAAAATCCCTGCTACGAAGATTTATATCAAGTTTTCATGAATAAATAAATACCTATAATTATTATATAATTACCTAGGTATTTTATTTTCAGTAACAATGCCGGCCACTTACATAATGGACAAAAAATTTTTTGATTTTCATTTGCTAAAACAAAATTCTTGAGAGATTTAAAATTAATTGGTTGAAGAATTCCGTAATGTTATATTATAACCTATATAAAAATCCTATAAATAGGTTATCTTTATCTTATATCTACCGCAAAAATAATATTTTAAATATGACGTTAGTTCCTGAGGTTAGCAAGTTCACACATACAGGATACAAATTCTACAGCTTTATAATATTAAAAATATGGATTATAAAAATTTTATGTACGATTATTTGAATAATAATAAATATTATAAATAGACAAGTAGGTAGGTACCTACTTATTATATTAAAAATATATAATTATTATTATATAAAATGGAACTATGCACACAATGTGGTCACCTAATACTTCGTTTGCTACTACTACACTGTCCGATTTTAAATGTGTATGTATGTGTGTAATACCAATAATACTATTAATACCTACTGAGTAGTTTATATTATGTAAAATGTATAGTTCAATCATCTGTGGTCTAGAACTTCGAGTGGGCGTATATCGTTGTTACAATTTAATATTTTTACTAATAGAGACATACTTAATAATGGCTTTACACACCCCATTTTTTATTCGTTAAACGAAAGTTGGATACGTCACAGATGACATATTTAAGACACAAAAATAAAACAATATAAATATATTGAATAATAATAATATTAATACCTAATTGATTGAGTGTGAGTGTGTTGGTAGGTGGTTGAATGGTACTATGAAAATAAATAGGCACTCGCGGAATGTGCAGTAGGTACTTATGATTATTTAAAATGTTAGTGCCGCGGTGACTATTATCAAGTCCAGATTAAAATCCTAGAGGCCTCAATATGATATTAAAAAAATATTATCTATAATTGTATAATATTTTAAATATTTAACTTATATAGACTATAGTATATGTAAGTATTCAATTCAAACAATTGACAATTCGTTTAGATTTAGCTATAGATACTGAACTTTTTTTATCATATAGTAAACATTTTTCATAATACTGCAGATAATAATATTAAATCCCAAGAAAAAAATTAAGTAAGAAGTATCTGCAATTAGTGTTTTCAAAATTATTTTTTTTTTTATAAGGTCAAGCCGTTAGGGTTTATGGTGACCACGAAAATAAAATATAAGCACGAAACACTTAACACCAAAAAATTTATTTTGATAATGATGGCTGGTATAAATTTCTCCTTCTGATAAATTTGTATACTTTGATGATAAACTAAATGCATGAATAACTTAGTTTCTTTTAATAAAATATTATACAACTTTATTTATAGAATGCTAATAAATTGATTTGAATGATTAGTTTCAACCAAAAAATGATTTTTTTCGTCCCCAAATGAACCACAACATATTAATGAATAATGGTTGAAAAATCAGTTCTACACTTCTACTGCAGCATTTTTATTCGGAATTGCCAAAGAATATTCCACAATTGCTGATAATATATTAGTTATGTTAATGTTATGAGCTTTAGTGTACTCAAATATTTTACACCATTTAACTTCCACTTTAGCAGTTTAACTGATTTTTTTTGTCATTCATGAATTCGCAATTTAAAAATTTGTTCAAAACTTGAATTCATCAAATAAATTATCTTCGTCCAATTTTAAGTTTGAATTATTTTGGTAATTCCTATAAGAAATTTGATACATTATTGAACATTTTCCCAATTATCTAGGACAGTTATTGAGTTGGACCTAACGAAATATTTTTAACTGGTCAAAGTGACAACCCCATTTTTCTACGTGCCTAGGTAAAATTAAAATATATTATAAAATAGATAATTTTTTTTTATGAGTTTTCAGTATACTTAGGTACGTATTATTATTTTTTATTTTATTCATAAGTGATAAAATATTTTACGTAAGAAAATTTAAATTTTTTATTTTTCCGACCAAAATCTCAATTTATCTGTAACTTTACATGCTGATGTTTTAACTTCTATTTTCATTATAGTATCATAAAAAACAATTTTGAAATTTTAGGACACTTTTCCTATTTCTCGAAGTATGATTTTAAACCCTGGTAAATATCAATAATTCTTGTTATTGCAGGTAATAAGGATAGCCAAGCTTTTTTACACTCCCAACATTTTTTTTTATATTCAACATTTTAAATGTTCGATTCGAATTCTGTAGCTATGGCATTATTAAAAATGTTTGTCAACTATGATTTCTAAATCAATAAGTAACACAACAGCGCGTCTTGATTGCAATTTGCTATGCGTTATCGTAAGGTATCTATGCAAAATATGAACAGCGTAACCTACCTAGGTACCCCATAAATATTCGTTTTTGATTGTTATTTAAAATTGAAAAAACATTTTCTGTTCCTTTCATTCAAAACACCTCCAAGTCCAAGACTCCAAAGTTAGTATTGCAATTATCACCAAAAATATAATAATTTTATCCGACAACTTTTGCTTTTTAAAACTTTTAATCATATAATTTAATAAAATATCTGCTGTTTTTCCTTTTAAATTTGTCACTTTAAAAGCTTTTGACTTGTATTTCCGAGTTTGGATTGAAATAACGTATTAAAATCAGTACCTACGATTTTTATGTTTTTATAGTTAGAAGCATCATTCATGATTGTAGCTATGTTCATTACAAATTTGTTGCATGATGAAAGGAGCTAAAACATTTAAGCAATCGATTCAGCCTATTAGTTCGAACACACATGAGTTTTTTACTATAAATTTGTTTTAAAAGAGATGATGTGCAATCCATTGATTAAAATGAGTGATTGTGTACCAATACCACAAAATATGAAATGCAAATATCCCTTCTTCTGCTGCGATACATCTATATTTTCGTCAGTGGACCTACTAGGATAATTAAATAAAAAAAAAAACCGTACCGTATTTTGATGTAGCTGATAATGCCAATATATTTTTACTGTTGTATGTTGTTTGGTATCTGAAAGTCCACCATGTTCTATAGAAAATACCAATTTACATATTGTACAAAATATTTTTCATACTTTATCAGCATATTTAAAATTAAGATTAATAACGCACAGTCTTTTTGGAATTTTAGGAACTAATTAATACTATCGAACCGTACAGTTAATTTTAAATTAAATAAACCACTATGTCACTACGATTAAACTTAATGTCTGCTGAGTTCTATACGTATTTTAGCGTAATATATTAATACATGGTTGATATACTACATAAAATAGGTACACACTTCTTTAATTTTAATTCCTAAATGCTGTTAGGAATTTTAATATTGAATAAATAAAAATTCCAAACCGAGCTGCATTGAATATATCATTGCATATGAAAAATATTTCGAGTAATGATAGACATTGATTAAGTATACTATCAGTTAGACAGTGTTTTAAGTTCTATTTCTTTAAATATTTTATACTAACCTAATTTATATATATTATTATTAGTGATATATTATTTGATGGTATTATAGTGGGAATATTGAACTAATTATTGGCCAAAACATTGTATATATTGTATAAAAATTATGATGTCGTACATTATTGTTACTTATTAACTTACAGCTATTAGTTAACATTGTTGTACATAATTACATACTTATAGTATATATCAAAATAAAATAGATAAAACAAAATGAGACCAAGTAATAATAAAAACATAATTTGCAATAAATATCACAAATATTTATACATAATTATAAAATTTTATCAGTTTTTGTATTAAAATAATAAAATATATCATTCAACTAATATTATGAACAATTAACAATGCCAAAATGAGATTGGTGTAATCAAAATTTTTTTAACATTTTTAATTTTACAGCTAGACATCCTTAAAATAAATGTATAGAGATCATAAGAACGTTTTTGTTAGATAAAGAAAAAATTGTTCTTTTAGTTAATACCATATTGTTTAGCAACTTCTACTGGTAAAGGTACCAACCAATAGTCAGGCAATTGGTTATTGTGTTGTTTAAGGTATTGATTGATAAGCTCATTAGGACCAGGATGTTCTTTTCCATTGGGTAGTCTAACATAAAACTTAACTTCGCCATTTAAATCTGGCTTTGAAATAATTTCACATTTCACATTAATTATTGAAGGGTTACTTGGGAGATGGCCATTTGACAGGTCTGACCTTCTTTTGACAGAATTGAAATGAGAATTTATTTTCTTTGGTGGTGTTTTAACCATAGTGACTTCAATACCTTTTGGTACATGAACATTTGCTGGTATAATAGTAACGTTATGTGAAAGTTTTTGTATGATAGATGATGTTACTTGAGGTTTATTATAATTAGTAGGTGTTATTCGCCTGTTTGTAGAAATAGAGTTGTATGGTTTAATTAAATTTGTTTTAGAATTACACGGATTTTTAATTTTTGAAGGTGAACTCTTGTGTGTTACAGTCATTGAAAGAAATTGAACATCATCTTCATCATCACTAATAATAATTTGTTCATCATCAATTGAAATAACAGCAGATTCTGTTTGTTTATAATTATCTTGTTCATTGGTTTTACTAATTTTATTTTCAGTACAGGTAGAGTTTGATGTTTCTAAATCATCATTAATAATTTCACAATCATTTTGCATATCCTCATCTAAGTTTATAATTTCTACTGGTTTTAAGTTATTAGGTGGTTTTTCATTTTCTTCTTTATCACTATCAATCAATACAACTTCTTCATTACTACAATCATTAACTATGTTTTTAGAATTAATCAGTTTTTTATTATGATCTTTAACAATTTTATTAGTATTATTATTAATACATTTTACTTTATTTTGAGTTTTTAATAATTCAGCTGATTTGATAGATTTATCTTTTTTATTAGTATCAAACACCTTAATTTTACTGTGTTTTGGCACTTTATCTTCTACTCTCAATAGCTTTTCTGATTCAGCAAGTTTAGGAGTTTGCAGTGTTTGTTTGACTTTATTTTTAGATTGATTTATAGCACCCCATTTATCTTCAGAATCAGTAAAATCAGATAAGGATTCAACATAATTTTCACTCATATATTCTTCAGATTCAGAATACTTATCAGTTTCATCATTTTTTCTTACAACTAATTTTCTTGAGCGTTTTTGTAAAATGATTTCTTTACTCTGAGCTAAAAAAAAAAAATAATAATAATAATATTGAATAATATCTAAAAATTAAAATTATTTTTCATTTTAGTAAAAATATGATATAATTAGAATACTTAGAATAATTTAAATAACACATATAAACAATTAAAAATGTTAAAATAAAACTTATTGAAAATTGTTATTTCTAGAAAATAAAATGTATTATAAACTATAAAGCAATATAGAAAACTATAAAATAGATGTACTTTATTAAAATTAATATGAAAATACCATTACCCAAACCTGAGGTTATCACCAAATATACCTGTCATAAGAATGCAGCGTTAGACATACATTATACTAAGATGTGTATTTTAATCTCTTTTAAGTTTTAAGAAAGTAATTAATTTTTTTGTATTAGTTTAGCTTTAGCTAATATACTTAGGCTTTGGCCCTATTGCTTTATTAAGGTTGCCTGAAATTTTATATTTTTTTGAAGTCACATTTTATTATTAAACTAAATTAATTATTGAATAAAATAGATGGTCACTAATCCCTGATAGCATTAGCTTGTCTAATATGCGAACAAAATTAGACTGTTATACTTTATGTTTATTTATCTACAAAAACTATTAGTTTTAACACATCAATATTTAAACAAAAAAGAACTGGTAAAAATATAACTTGTATAACACTTATAATATGATTGGAAAATTAAAAATCAACAAATACACACTGTGAGTCATTATTAAAAGTAATTTATTAATAAGTAATGACTAATAAAAAAAATCATTTAAATATTATACATGGTAAAAAATTAAATAAGCTATTTTAGAAGAAATTAATTTAAATTGATGTTCATAGTTATAAGTTTATATAATTAAATTAGTTTATTTTTTAATACGACGTTGTATAGGCTTTTCACATAATATGAATATTTAATGTTCTAATTCAAAAATGTTCCATAAACTTTTACTAAAGAAAGAAATCAGTTGTTTCAATACTTTATTCAAAATGAGATTAGTATTGGCGGCTAAGTTATAGGTAAAGGTACCTATAGCTTTATTCCAATGCCATTTAGCTCTGAGATTAACTAGGTGTGAGGTAAGTCAGTTGATGTCATCATACCCTCGCAAATTCACAACTAGTTACTGATTTTATTTTGAACAAAGTATTTTAATATAATAATATTTTAAAATTTGTGATTTTAAATCAACGAGAATAATTAAGTACAAATAAGTATTACCTTTTATTATTGGTTTTGAATCTTTCTCTTCCAAAAGTGATTTATTATTTTTATTTTCTGAACAAACCAATGTTTTATTATGTTCATTATATTCATCACCCTGATAAGTATCAAACAGATTTTTAATATTATGATTTGGCATTTCCCTTTCTTCACATAATCGTTTTTCTAGTTCAAGAAGTTTAGAGTGAGTTCGCAGTGGTTGTTTAACTTTATTTTTAGGCTGATTTTTAGCACCCCATTCATCTTCAGAATCAGTAAAATCAGATAAGATTAAATTATTTTCACTAATATATTCATCAGATTCATAAAATTCATCAACATTCTGGTGTACAATTACTTTTCTTTGACGTTTCTCAAGAATAATTTCTTCATTTTGAGCTTAAATTTGAAAACAATAATATTAGCTTAGGTAGTTTAGCTTAGTAAAGATTATGAGTATAAAAACAAAGAAATTGCTTTGCTGTATAGTAAGAATCAAGTGAATAATATCATTGACTATGTCACTGAAATGGGTGTGTTAAATTATACAAGACAATTTTGAAGAGAGATTATGTCAGCCTAAGTTACTATGGATATTTTTATATATTATGCAAATATTCACCCTCTGCTGATGAGTTTTAAACCTATCAAATTGTATTAAAAGACTTAAGTTTTTGGTTTATTTTTTCAGTAATTCAATGCAAACTTGGACTTATGGTGAAATTAAACAAATGGTGATGAAGAAAAGAGACAATTTCAATAAAAAAGTGATGATTGATTAAATAAACTTAATTGTATTAATGGCATGCTTGACCCAAATTGATTAAATTTATAAATAAAATGACAATAAGTAAAAAATAATGCTGATAAAAGTAAACATGAAAATATCGAATTCTGATATAATAGCATTTATCAAAATAATGTTAAATAAATAGGCAACATTCAATGAAGACTTGCTTTAGAACAAAATTTTATTGAAATTGTTGTTTAAAGATTTTTCAAAAATATTAACATAGATGTAGAAGCCTTGTATTTAATTTTCAAATTCCAAAAATAAAAACAAAAACCCATTGATATATTTTGAAAATCATACTTAGTTTTAAAAATGTTGAGAGGTTTTCATTTTTAACCCTCTATTCTCTCTCAAATATTAGCTAAATTTATTTTTCTACAAGAAAATAAATTTAAGTAAAAAATCCAAGCATTTTCTCTGTTCAAAAGGTGATTGTAAACATACAAACACACATAATCATAAAATCAATACATTCATTGATTTACACAGAACCTAAAATATTTACTACCTTGAGACATTGATTTTGAATCTTTTTCTTCCCAAAGTGATATATTATCTTCATCTTTTTGAATTCTATCTGGATATGATTCACAGTCTTTAAATAATTTTATTTTAGAATCATTGTTCAAGACAATTAAATTATATTCTTCCGGTTCTTTTTTTGTAATAAAATTCTCTAGAGCGCTTATCAAATTTTCAGGTACAGATGTTCCTTCCATATCCAATTCATAAAGAAAAGCTCGGAGACCTTCTACCGAATCAGCAATTAGCTTAAAATGTTTTTCTTTTTTATTTGTATAAAAACTCCCAGAAAAACCTTTAAATATATGTTTTATAAAATATAAATTATTAATAAAAAAGTTTAAAAAAATGTACTTACCATTCATAGGTAGATTATTTTCAACTTCAACTATTTCTTTCTCCGTTTTTACAGATTCTAGAAATTCAAGACTTGGCTAAAAAATAAATTAAATAATAATTTTATTTAAATGATATAAATTATAATAATACAATTATTACTTCATCATATGGAATGTTATAATAATATATCCTTAAATCTGGCATTGACTCAAAAAAGAAATATTCTTCGGTTTCTAAATCATTTTTCCATATAGTACATTGTCTTTCATTACAATTTGTAATAATATCATTTATAGTTTTATATTTACTCTAAAATAAATACCAAGCAGTTATTTTAATATTTTAGAATATTAATACATAAAATGTATAAGTTATTAAACTTACAGTAACATAATCACAAAGTCCTTTTACAAGCCAAACTTTCATAAAATATGAGAGTTCACAATAGTCTCTTTCAACTAAAGGATTTTTTTCTTTCACAATAGCCCAAAAATCTGGATGAATACCTAGTGAATTCATTACCTGAAACAAATTTATTTTTATACCACATAAGGCATACATATTCAAAAGAAATCTGTTTTAAAGTAAAAAATATAATACTAACAATGACTTTATTTTTTTTTTTTGCATGGTATACTTTACACCAGTCTGATACTTTTTTTGAAAGTTTTTCAGACCAAACCTTATATGGCATTATTTGACCAACAAACTTTGTTTTTTTGACTGGCATTAAAAGAGTTGTCATGATTTTACTCATAGTCGTAGATTCTTTAGGCATTAAAAACATTCTTTCAATTTCTCCTTGGTTAATTATATCAAGATCAAGTTTTTTAAATAAAATAGCCACAAAATTACCTATTTCTGGTAGCTAAAACATAAAGAAAATTGATTCAAACTTAATATAAAATACATGTATAACTCTGATGTAAATAATTATATATTAACCTCCCACATTGAGCTGATATATCGATGAAAGATATCATTAAAATAAACTTCGTTTTCCCAACATAATATTTTTTCTAAAATATGTGCATTATCTTCATCAGTGGTAAGAGTGGTAGACAATATTTTATGATACTTTTGTAATCGTTCAGGGCGACAATGTGCAACACTTCTTAATAATACTGAATCATAACAATCTAAATATAACATAACATTCATTCATTTATTAATTTTAATGAAGTAATGTTCAATCTAATTAATAAATCAATAACATACCTTTTGGATATCTCAATTTAGAATTAAGTTTTCTTTCTATGTTTAGTAAATTGAATGTAAGATTAACATTAGCCAATAATTTATAATCTCTAAAAAGGAATTATTTTATTTCTAAAAATATAATAATAAATGTACGAAAAATTATTACTTGTTAAGATGATTAATTTTTTCTTCTAATAATTCTTCAATTTCTAATGATTTTTTAGTATGATCACTTCTAGTACCATAAAATGAATAACAATTTAAAAATACCTTCCTTATATCTTTTATTGCATCAGTAATTGAACCGTATTCTCCATTTTTAAATTTATTATCAACTTAAAATAAAATAAATAGTTAATAAATAAATTACAGACAAAAAAAAAAAATTATATACTTTTATTGAAATCTATTTGTTCTTGAACGGATTCTGTATAATCAATTTCTACAGAATTGTTTGATAGATCCTTTAAAACAGGAGGGGCTTTCAAATATATTTCTTTAAATATTCTATAAAACAAAAATATATAGTTTTAAAATATATCAATAGGTACAATATTATTTTAATATATTAATCCAAAATTAATCATGCATCATTCTACATAATAATCAATCACCCATCAATAAAATTAAAATGCAAAAATGTTTTTTTATTATATTACAATATTTATTTTAGTTCTTTACTATGTAGAAGGTAAAAAAAAATCAATATCTTTTAATTAATTATTGTGATGTATTTTTACTTGTAAATTTCTGATATCTCTTCATTTTTTACTTTTTGGGTATCGCTTGACTCATTCATGTTTACCTTTACCTATAACATGGACATATTATACATTAAGAGATATATAAGAAATTGATTAGCACCTATCTACATTTAATTTTTTTTAAAAACATGATGTTAAAAGTAATTTATACATTAAGTAAACTACATGTCATATAATGCTTAAACTTTGATGGTTAAAAATAACAAGAAATTACATGATATAGGTACCTAAATTATAATATAACCTTAATATGAGTATAAGGGCTAGAAGTGCGCCGTGCTGTTGGTTAATAATGCTATTTGAAGTTCTCTAAAAGTTTTATACTGGTTATTTTTAAAACATGTACACTAAAGACTTTGAACCTTATAAGTATCCAATAAATAGAAATGTTCGTAATAATTTTGATATTAAGAATAAATCAAAATGGTTTATAAACAATAATACTAATACTCAGATGAAACCTAAATCTAAAAACAAAAAAATCGGTAATAGATGGAAAAGAATGTTGAACGATTATTCACAGAATACAACTTTACATGGACTTAGATATGCCGGTAATAATGAACTAAGCGCTAGTGAAAGGTATAGTAAAAATAACAAAATAAAATATTACTTATCAATATAGTCTATTGATATAATATTTTAAATTACACATTATTGCGCTTTAAGGTGTTTTTGGATAATATCTTTTGGATTAGCAGTTATCACAGCAATTTACTTTATAGTGAACTTGGTCCATAAATGGCAAGACATGCCTGTAATTATAAGTCTATCACCAAAAGCAACTCAGCTTACAAGCATACCATTTCCCGCCATTACCATATGTAACATGAACAACGCAAGAAAATCTGTTGCTCGAACCATTTTAGAAACGTAATGTATAAGTATCTTATTAACTAATTACTAAGAATTTCTTAAAATACATAAATAATTTTTTGCAACTTATGTATAATATTTATACATAGATCCTCAAAGTTTAGTAGCAATATCGACCGCCGCTTGTTAAGTGATTTCTGTGACGAAGATCCATTATTAATGGATTCGGCCATTGACAATTACACAGGCGACTGGGATTCATTAAAAAAATTTATGATTAAAGTATCTCAACCCTGTCATGATATGATTGTTTCATGTCAATGGGCAAACAATCATAAAGTTTGCTCTGAATTATTTAATCCTTCATTAACAGACGAAGGTATATGTTGTTCATTCAATAAAGTAAAAGCGGATTACATATTTCGGAACCCAAAAGATTTATCAGATTTAAATGTTACCTTTCCAAATCCGTCTGCAAATTGGACACCTGAGAATGGATACCCGCCGAATACGCCTGCTGAATATATACCTTGGAGGCCCTGGGGTGCCGGCAATCATCTAGGATTAACTCTTGTTTTAGATGCTGAAATCGAAGAATATTATTGTTCATCAGAAGTCAGCTATGGATTCAAGGTAACATTATAAATGTATAGGATTCAATCTTAAACAACGATACTTTTTATTTGTATATAAATATAAATATGCCTACAAAAAAGTATTTAAATATTACTTCAAATAAATATATCAATACGAATTTAAGAACAAATACTTTTTAAATATATATTTTTTCTTTGATATTTAAACTCGACCATTGAGGTTAGCAACTAATTTAAACTGTATACTATATTATGTATAAATAACTACTACATGAGTATTAAATTGTTTAGAAAATATCATAAAATACACCTACTTATATAATACATTTGTGTAACACACGGAATTAAGTACCTATGCCTGTGTAGTGTGTATTGTATTTTCAATAATTAATTTTTATATTTTATCCCTAATACAAACGCCGTGTGTGACACACATATCGTACACAAAATTATAAAACCAGTAAACGATAGTTAAAACAACCACATTTTTATAGTTTTAAATTTACGTCAAAATATAATTTTTATTTTGATGAAAATAATCTAGAATTATACTCAATTTTTTTATATACGACTACCAACAACAGATTTTGAAAACGTGTACAATATGTATATCTTTGATCTTTGTTTTATTAAAATTTAATGTTTATAGTAGGTAATTGATTTTTTTTATTTTTATAAAACGAAATTTCTTTTGTGTACCATAGTTCCATAGGTTGAAAAATACTACAAATATATTGAGTTTATTTATGAGTCTATTAAAAAATATAAAATTACATTTTGATGATTTTATGTCTGTGTATAGAAAAAAAATATTTAAAACCCGAATAAAAACAAAATATAGTATTCAAATAGAATTATTTGAATTTAAAAAACAATATGAATAAAATAATATTTTATATATTCTACTTAAATACTTAAAAATATACGACACTGGTACGATAAAAAAAAAAACTAAAAATAAAAGAATAATTAGAAAAATATAATTCTTTTTAAGCATACATAATCATCAACGTATAAAAAAATATTGTTTTAATATATTGTAATTTGTAAGTACATTTAATATTTTTTTGCATCCAAATAAAATAAATTATTATTTTCTCGCATAATTTACAAAAATTTTTTAAAATGGAGTGCAAAAAATACTAAATATTTTTAATCAATGAACAAAAATTTCAAAAAAAAATTTTTTCTGTAAAATCTATATTTGATAATTCGTTTCAATTTTTCATTTCTACATCTAACTGAATATTATACATATTATACTCAATGAAGATAATTATTATGTAAAAATATGAAAATCCAGTTTCTTAATCTATTTTATTATGTTATCAGAAATCATGTTATAAATAATTGTAATCTAGGTGATGTTACACAGTCCCGTAGAAACTCCAAAAATATCATCATTTGGCAGTTTAATATCTCCAGGAAGAGAAACATCAATAGAAATCAACCCTACAGTAGGGATGGCTACACCAGCATTGGCTGATATAAAAAAAGAAAAACGTCAATGTGTGTATTCAGCAGAAAAACAATTGAGATTCTATAAAACTTATACTCAAAGGAACTGTATACTAGAATGTGAAGCAAATTTTACATTAATGTTTTGTCAATGCGTCATGTATTATATGCCAAGTACGATATCATTAAATTAATTATTCTATTATTTCCATTATCATACGATTAGGGAATTTAAATAAATAATAATTCATAGACCACTTTAACTTCTACCATTATTTGATTTTAGAATCATAGCATTTATTATACAATGATATGTTTTTAGTAACCTTTAAGGGTAGGTAGTAAAAACTAAAAATATTTCGTTCTTTAAATGTATGAGTAGGTTCTGATAAAAAACAGAATCTGGTTAAATTTTAAGGTGTCAAAAGTAAATAATAAGTGCTTTTAATCATAGGAAAAACAAAATAAAAAATCGGAAAACTTTAAATACTTACACAAACACCCAGTTTTCAATAAAAAATGTTTTTGGTTGTAATTCATAAACAAATAATTGTAAACTATTAATTTTCAATAAATATTTATGAAAGCAAATTGTTCTATAAAAAATCCACAATTATTTATCATTTTTATAGACAGTTAAAAGTTCAAAACATGTGGACTAATTTTTATAAACAATTATATCACAAAGTCACTTCAACAACTATACGTTTATAAAAACTCATAAGTTACCGTCATTTTTTATCTTTTAATGATTTTAATTTTATATCTATACATTATATATTAAATTATTATTTCGTTCCCATTTTATAAATAGGGTTAAGATTAATATGCAACAGTATATTTTTTTGCGACTTCTGGTTATTGCTTTAGTCGGTAATGTCCACGAATCACGATGATGTAAATGATGGTGTTTTTATTTTGAATACTATTGCATATTTTGAAATAAAAATGCGAAAAATACATGTTTTATGGTATATTTAGTTACTAAATGTTTTTATGTCATGTGATATCGAAGGGAGTTCTAGTAAATATAAGAATATTATATTAGGGTAATAGGGTCAACAGAAGATCATTCAGTCTTGAAAATTTAAAACACCATGTAATTATTTCTTGTAATATATTTACATAAATAGCGTCAATAGTTAAGAAATAATATTTTATTAATTTTAAAACGTATTATTATTATTATTTTTTTTTTTTTGGTATATATAATATTAAGTAATTGCATATAAATCCTAGCCCTATTAATTAATATAAATATTATTTGATTACAATATGTTTATAGTTGTATCATAATATTTTTAGAAGACAGTTTCTCGAGGATTTGTGGAAAAAAAGACGAAGCATGTTCGGATAAAGCGAAATGTAAGTTTTAAATATAATATAATACTATATTATAATTTAATTGCCTATCTATCTTTTACATTTTTTAAAACAATCAGTATACTCATTAGGTATAAAATATGATTTTTTCTATCTGTCATTATTCATCACTAGATCACGGATTTATACACATTAAAAACCAACCGAATATGCGCTGAAATCTTAAATATGCATAAATGCACGAAGATGTTAAAATATGTATAAAAATTTTTTTTTGTGGAATTGATTTTTTTTTTTATTTTGGTATTTATATGTATTTTATTTCCCAGATTATTGATCTAAGGTCGTATTTGGAAAAACCGTTTATACTTTCTGCAAGGTGTACTTATTAATTTATTTTGATATTAATCGAAACTATAAAAACATAATATTTTTTTTCTTATATTATAATAGACAATAGTTGTAGGTATACTGATTATATTTAAAAAAAAATATCTAAAAATACAAAAACAAACAGAAATATGCATTAAATGATGAAATATGCAATTAAAATTGCAATACGAGCCCTTAAAATAGAAAAATGTCAAAATATGCAAAAAATGAACTATACAAGTTTCATTCATTTTATAAATCGTTATGTCACGAAACAAATGTTGCGCTCACTTAGCATATCATACGATCAATCAGAATAAATATGCAAATGCATACAAATCTGCGCTATACTCATCACCTAGGTATCGAAACAGTAAGTGCTGAATTATTTGTGGGTAAAAATACTCAGTAATTTTCACTAAATGTTTGTTGATATTTTCATAATAATTTCGACTCTTTATGAGCAATTTATAAATATTTAAGTTGTTAATTTTGTTTCTATACAATGTACCCACAAAATGTTATAGATACATATAGGAACGATTTTTTTTTTTTTAGACATTTGAAATTCAAAATCGGATAAAATCAGATATTTAAATGAAAAATAATTAAGATATCAGGTAGTTATTATGTTTCAATTTAAAAAATATTAAGTATTTACAAATACTTTATTACTTATAGTACTATATACGACCTAAATATTTGAAAAAACGATATATTCAAATTCAGTTTTACACAAAAATTAATTTTACTTACATAGATATTATTATAATATTTTACTAATAATAAAATAAATTAAGTAGTTTAATATAAATACGAGTTAGCATGGGCGTTCATAATTAAAATGTTAGGGGGGGGGGATAAAAAATCATGTTATATTGCATACGAATCTGCAATGAAGTGAGACATTTTAAAATGAACTACGATCTATCACAGACTAATCGTTACAATTTTCGATTCTGTATGCCAAGGCAGAAAATTTCCCGTTACCAGGGGTAACCAGGTAACCAGGATAACCGTAACATAACATAACACTTTTAGATTCTGTGTGCCAAGGCACATAATTTATCGTAACGTTTTTTCAGTAACGCTATTTCGGTAACGCTTTTCGAATCTATGTGCCAAAGAAAAGACATAAAATGTCAAAAAAATTCTCAAATGTATAATGATAAAGATTTAATGTTATTTTCATATATATTAACTACACCAAATTTATTGAACTAAAAGTTCATAATATTTTTTGCCCAATAGGGAGTAAGTACCCTATCTTGCCTCTCCCCCAATGGGCGCCCATGCAAATTATAGTAATACATTTATAGACTACCTTCGCGTATAATTGTTCACTATTTGCAATGATTTATCGTTGAATTACAATTTAACACATGCATTAAAAAGTGCCCTACTCAATGACAAGATACATTCGACATCTACTGAATATTAAGAGTGATAACCGAATTTTCTCTGCTATTTTTTTTATGTACACATAAAATAGAATTTTCAAAGATTTTTAATACATTAAATTCAATGCTTTGATTATAAAAAAAAAACGTTCGTGTAATTTCACTTTCATTATATATTTTAGTACTTATCCTAATATAAACACTAGGTACAATGACCTGACTAATATAAATCAAATTTTTTCGTTTTTAAGTGGCAATAGAACTGCGATATAGTTCACCGTTAACGAACATGACACAATTATTGAATGGAACATATTTACCGAATTGCACTTGCTTACCAGGATGCTACTGGATTGGATATAATAAAGTACATTCATCATCACCTTTAGCCAATAGTTATAAAATCAAGCCAATATATTTAGCTGGAAAAACTTCCAGTTATTTTAAGTGAGTATCTAATTTTTATTATTTACTTTCATTATGGAGTTATTACAGTTCAAAACAATGAAAGGGGAAAAATATACCATTTGTAAAATCAATAGATTTATGATTTATTTCATTCGTGAAATTTTTTTATACTGTGAAATCTAAAAAAACCATTTACTTATACAAATAAATACATACGAGACCGTCTTTAACAGCATTATAATCAAACCTGAATAGTTAATGTAGTTTTCATAAATGTAAGGATGTTTTTTATATACATCAAAATTAGGGGAGTAGTATTTGCAATAGTCTATTTATATGGTTGTTAAAAAAACTATTTATTACAAAATATGTCAATTAAAAAAAAAAAAAAACTATTGCGAAATCTGCATTTTTCCTATTAAAGTTACTCAATCAAGAATTTTCATTTAGTATGCAATTCAATTATTTATTATTGCTTTTAAATATTATATAATAATAATAAAACATTATTTAGAACATAAATTGAATATTATTTCATATTCCTTTAGATTTGAATATCTGATCACAATATTTAGGAGGTAACATATCATTTGAAACGTGAAAAAAAGTTAATAAGTATTTTTAAAATAGATTGCAGTTTTTTTACTGTTCAATTGCAACCAATTATAAAAAAATAAATAAAAAATAGTACTTTCACTATTTTTAGTATATTTTTTTAACATATTATAATTCATTTAGATTCCGAACGAAGTGATGAATGTGTTGATTTTACAATGTGTGTTTTTTATTTTTATTTTATTTTTGTATCTGCACCACGTTTTGGAGCAGTAAAGGTGCTTCGACTTTAAAAAGTGAACCCTGTTTCTGAAAGGAAAGTGAATCTAGTTGGTACTTTGGGAGGTCAAAAGTAAAAAATTTCCAATAGTTTTCAAAAGCGTTAGGAAAAACCAAAAAAAAAAAAAAATTAAAGAAAAACTGGAATTTTTACGCAAAACCCGTTTTTGAAAAAAATTGATTTTTTTTATATGGTTGTAATTCAAAAAATAATCACTATAAATACTTGAAATTTTCACTAAATATTTATGTAAGTGTTATCTATATACAGTTAAATTTTCAAAAATATTTGACTTTTTTTGAGCTATTTATATACAACTCAAATTTTTAATTTTTCTGAAAATTTTTTTTTGAATTGTTGATTAAATTTTTTTGGCCCAATCAAAATACTTGAACATTTAATACAAAGTTCCTCATAAGTTATTCTTATAGTGATTAAAAAATTATAAGAATAGATAGGCACAATTTTTTTATTAGCATTTGAATTTCAAATATTGACAAAAATTCGTCAAATTCCTGAATATTTGCAAATTATTTTGTAGGTATATTTCATAAAAATTTTTGTGTAAGTAGCTAAGAGTTGAAAATTTAATACAAGGTTTTTCATAAGTTTAGCTTACAATAATTATAAAAGAACTTAAATTTTGGTGTATTCAGGCCATTAAAACATAAACCACCTTTTTCACCAACTACTGGAAATTATATCCTAGGCTGACAAACCATCTTCGTTCAGAATCGTTTTTCGTATACAATGATAACTATCATTGGATTCAAATTTAACACTCCTATAATATATAATAATGATTCACACTGCACCTAATACAGAGCAGAGTGGTATTCACTTGCCGGTTTTTTTTGCACTATTATATTTGCAAAATTAAAATACGGCTCTACTAATTACCATTAGAAACGAGAAAAGATCACTAGAATATGATCCATTGTTTTTCCCCAGTTCCGTGAGTTACGTCCCAGTTGTATTTCAATGTGAGATGAATTGCATTTCAGTTGTAGCATTTTTTGGATAGGAAACATAAAAATAAATAAATATACATAATTTATTCAAGACTATGTTAAAACAATTAAAGTTTTACTATGTTCTATGTAAGACGGAGACAACACTTGCAGTGGGTAGAGACCCTAGATAATATAATATAGGCTCTCTACTTATGGGTGTATATGTAGCATCGTTTTAAGTACGCTAAGGAAATGGAAGGCATTTAACACACACACGAACTTCTTTTTTTGTTGACAAATTTATTCTAAATAGTTATAAACGATCTATAATATTTAAACTAACATATTATGTATATTATTATATTTTAGAAAAAATATGGCTGTAATTCACTTTTTCTTTGAAGAAACTCAATTTACTGGTTTTATGAAAGGGGAGCTGTTTGGATTTACAGAATTTTTATGTAAGGCTAAAAGCATATTATAAACGATAATAGGTATAACTACATTATATTGAACATATAATTTTTTGAATTATACTATTCATAAACCACAATTTAAAACAAATAATAATCGGTTTATCTTTTTCTGTGATAACATTTTTTTCAATTAGGTTAAATTATGTTTTATAAAAATAAAACATAAGTTTTGAGTAAGTGATAAAATAAAAATTGATATTCCCGTGTTATTTCGACTACTCAAATATTTCCAAGACTATCTGTTAGAATCATCCGGGTTATCTCGACTACTTCCATAATTTATTAATAAATATATTATATTCCTGCGTTGTAAATGTCCATATTAGCGCTACGTCTAGTCAATATGATTTTTTTAAATTTAACATCGACCGAGAAGGAGGTTGTTAATTTTCTCCAAGAACGCAGTGTGTTGCCAAGTGCACGGATTTGTCTGAACAATCACTTGGAAAGGTTAGGTACCTAAGGTTTTGCGAGACAAAAATCATTTTTTTTTTTATTAAAAGTAGGTACCTGACAAAAAAACAGGAACTCTAGTAACGGCGATCAAGAACAAGATTCAGGAAGGTATACCACGATCTATTCAGATTGATGACGTGCATAGAACACCGAATGATTAAAATCATCCGGGTTTGATCACTATACTGTCAATCATACATACAATTTTGTTGATCCAACCACAGGATCACACATCCAAACGATTGAACGCCTTTGGGGATCGGCAAAGAGGCGAAACAAAAAACACAGGGGAACAGCTCGCCATTATCTAGATTCATACTTGACTGAATTTGATTGGAGACAAAACCTTTTTAACGATCCACCGTTTAATACAATTTTAATGGATATTAAAATCTACTTTCCTTCTCAAAAAATTTATAAACTAAACTTTTATTTATTATTTATATTATATTATTGCAATATTTTTTTTTATACAAATTTGAAATTGTTATGCTATTATGTACATACATTTTTTAAACAATTTTATGCATTTTATCGTGTTTCAAAATAGATTTAACTAAATATTAGGTAATTAAACAATATAAAAATATGAATATATATATAATTATAATATATATTATATATTATAATTTAATATTATTAATTATTTTTATTAGGTATATAAAAAATTGTGTTAGTCGAAATAACACGGTGGATCATATAATAAGTATAATAGTCTTGGAAAATATTGGGTAGTCGAGATAACACGGAAGTACCTAAAAATTAATCAATAAAACAAATAATATTTTTTTTTCAGCTAACACCGGAGGACTTTTAGGATTGTTCATGGGTTTTAGTTTTCTCAGTGCAGTTGAAGTAATATATTTTATTTCATTGCGTTTATGGTGTGCAATACCAAATAAAAAGAAAGTATCAGATCAAAAGAATAATCTAAAAAATATTTCATAATCTAGATTTAAACTGAATACAATTTAGTATAAATAAACATTAAAGAAGCATACAAAACAAAACATTTTTCTCATTCAATTACCATTAAATTTTAAATTATTGTAGGTAGTTACAGCTATCAACAATTTTTTGGTGAAAATCGAATGAAAAAAGTTATTTACACGTGTAAAAGTTGCTGGTTTTATATGTTCTTGTGAAATATTGATTTATATATATATATTTTATTGAAACAAAATGTTATAATTAACAATAATATGTATTTACACATTATAAAATAAGTAAATTAAATGATTGGAAGGAGAAAGTCACCCTTAGGCATCCCGTAGAAGATATTTTTTGGGAGGTAGTAAGTTAGCAGTTCCTTTTAAGGTGCATAGATAAGTTATGTGAGATTTTTTTTGAATGATAAATGAGTGATAATAGGATTTGTATGAGTATACTAAAAGTTATATGTGTTTTGTAGGTGAGTGTAGCAAGTTTATTTTAAGACTTAAGTTGGAATACAAATGTCTTTGTTTAGTGTGTCGTGATGTACCAGGAAGCTCCTAATATTAAGCGTAGACATATGGAATGAAATGCCCATCATATTATTTTAGTTTGGACGGTTTAGTTTAGCTGAGGCCCAAAGTTGAATATTATAGTTATAGTATTACATGGGTTCTAGAAACAGTCATGTAGATTGTTCCTTTAGTTTTTAATGAGTTTAGTACTGAGAAAAAGTTTGAAGTGAAGTCTAGAATTGAATGCTTTACACTTGTTTATTAAGTGGGTACTCCAAGACGTTTACTAAGTATTAAACTCAGATATTAAGTTTAAGTACGAGTAGAAAATGGAATTTGCACATTTTCAATGAAGATTGGGGAGCGTGTAAAGAGTGTATAGGGTGAAGATATTTTTGAACTGCTTGGATAGGATCTTTGTCGATCGCAAGAATAGTAGTGTCATCCAAAATGTGCTTTAATTTATATTAAAAACGGATGTGTGAATACTGTATAGTGAAAAAGATAAAAAAAATTCTAATAAATATATTTAATAAAATAAAAATTTACAAATCATTGTTAAGATCAATCTGGTCTTATGGAGCCCAAATATGGGGTTGTGCAAAACCAACCCAAATTAAAAAAATCGAAGCATTTCAGTCTATTTCCCTCCGCACAATAACGTCAGCTCCTTGGTTTGTTTCTAACCACACCCTCCATAAAGACTTAAAAATTGAAACAGTTGAGAACTTAGTTAAAACCCACTACAAAAAGTTTCATTCTAAATTACTTCATCATCCAAATCCTCTGATTGCAAATCAACAAACAGCCACAATTCCAGGTAACCCCCATCGTCGCCTCAAAAGACGTTGGTGTCGCGACCTCCTAAACTGAAACACCACTCTATGTCCTAAACGACGCAACTCAAAAGGGTCCTATCACTGGATAGCTTCCTTTCTCATGTATCCAAAGTCACTATTATGATTATAAACATATTTGCTTATTGTATTTTATTATGTACAGATTGTAAATGTTATTTTGTTAATAAAAAAAAAAAAAAAATATATATATATATATATTTAAATTTTGTTTTCACAAAGAATTGTTAAAATAATATAAAAAGTTGTAAGCGTATTCAAACACAATACAAACCATAAATACATATTGGTATTATAAAATTAATACATTTAAAATAACTGTATATTATATATATTGAAGTTTTAATAATCAGGTGTAGGTAGATAGTAAAAATAATTAATAGACTTTATTGAAACAATTATTTATATCGGTAAAGGATGATAGAACTATCAACTAAAGAAAATAAATTAAATATAGTCAACAATTTAAAATAATAAATGAAAATAAAATTGATAATAGCAAAAAAAAAAAACATTTTTATTGATAAATAACGAAAAAAAAATATATATATTTAACATAAATCTCAGATTTTTATTAATAGTTGATTAAGTTTACATGGACAGAAATTCAATTGTGTTATTTTTATGGATATTGAAAAGATCATTTATTCATTAAGTTCCATTACATGTTTTGCTTAGTAATAAATAAATGTACACAAAAATACATTCGGTTTATGTGCAAGATTTAAAAAGTGCAAAGACTTGGAGTTATTTTCTTCTCCCCCCCCTCCCCGAATTAACTGTTGACTTTGAAAACACTATACTTCATGCAGTTTTTGAAAGTGGCCACAAACCAATATTATAAGATATCGGTTAGACATTTAACATAATCTTTGTATCGTAAAACACAAGAAATTGGTTTATCGAGTGTTTATAGACATCTGAAATTGGTAAATGGTTATATAATATACTTGACTTATTATTTCTAAATTTTTCAAGGTTTTGTCAAACACTTTGTCCAATTAAAGGCTATAAAAAAACTTTCTTATAATTTTGTAGAAGCATATTTTTCCGAAGATTGTTTTTATCCTACAAAAACTTGAAGCATTTGCAACTTCCGAACTCTCACAAAGTCACAAACAACAAATGCTTGTGAGTCATTTCATGCACGTTTTAAATATAGTTCCAATTGACATTCGCTATCTTTTTCACAATGAGCAAATATTTGTTTTGTTTTGATCAAATATTTACAAATAGAAATTTACGTTAAATTAAGAAACGATGGTGAACCAAAAACACCACGAAAATAAATTTTAAAACCACAAAAAAAAAACTATTGATGAATTGAGCGATTTAAAAGGGGAGATATATACCAAAATACGTTTGTCAAAACTATAAAAACTATTAAGGTACCAAGCTGTTAATAATAAAATACAATTTTAAATTATTTAAAAATCAAGGACTTTAATTTTTGACTTCTTTACTTGAATCTGTTATTTGAAGAATATATCTAAATTATAATCGATTAACTAACTATGTTTGTTTAATTTAAAGTTATCTTGAAAATCAATAATATTCTAGATGTTTTCTTAAATAAGTGGTTATCAAAATTTAAAAACGAAAACTTTTAGTGACAGAAAACGGAAATATATATTATTACACTGGCGGTAAATGTTTTTCTCTGTATACATTTCATTAATCTATACTATTATTATATAAAATATAAATAAATAGTTAGTGAGTTTGTGAGGTTGTAGGAGGTAATCTCTGGATCTACTGAACCGATTTTGAAATTTATTTTACTAAAATAAGCTACATTATTTAAGAATGTCAGAGGCGGATTTGCACAGCAAGTCGGAAAAAAACGGTCGAACGAAAAGATTTTTACGAACGCGGTCTAAACGATGAGAGATATTTGATTAAGTAATAAGTTTTACAGAAATATTGTAGTTTGATAACGCCTAAAAAGTCGGCGACAGCATATGCCTAACTTTTATATTTAAGTAAGTAACAAAAAGTAGTTTTTTATATAAAAAAATAATTTAAATCGGTAGTAATACATAAAATGATTCAAAAACATTTTCTTTAACTAAAAATCTATATTGTACCTATTATAATTTATAAAAAAAATTAGTATTTATAATTTATTAGGCTATACTTTGTTTTAACATATTTTCTCCGAGACATCTTAAAGCATCCAGTAATATAAAATCTAGTAAAAAAAATGTGTATGTAAAACAAGAAACGACACACGGCCACACGGGCGAAGTCCAGATACTGTTACTAGTTTTTATTTAATTTGTCACGGGCAACACCATGTGGGATCAGCTATAGTGTTTAATAATGACGAAAGATATTTATCGAGGTATTTATACAAACAAACAGGGGTGGACTGGGCCACTGTGCTACCGTGCATTTGGACAGTGGACCGGTGTCATATTAATATATTATATTCATTGGACCGGCATAAAATAACTTAACGTGTATAGTATTTATATTGTCTTCTTTAAATCAAAACCATTTTGAAGCATTTGTATTAATGTCTATACAGAGAGATATATTAGATGCTATTGGTTTCAAAGAAATACTAAATATAGTAAAAAAGTCTTCATCATTGATGAACCTGATGTTATCGGCTTAAAGACCAAAGTGAATTATAATATTATTCATTTTAAATTTAATATATGTTATTATCAGGGTTGGGATTTTATATCACTTAAAATTGCATAAATATGCGCTATAATATGACCTTAAATATTAATTAATATGCACTAAAGACATGAAAAAAAAAGGAAATCAATTACAGAAGAAATCGACAAAAAAGTCCCAAAAACATAAGCAGATAACAAAAACTAGAACCAAATCTAATTCTAAATCATCGTAATAGGCTAGCTAGTATATTATACCTATAATCTATATGATATTATCGATGTAATTGTATGGCGTTGTATTAGTGTAATCAGCCTTTTTAATTAATCAATACATTTACAATTTACTTAATAATTCAACAAAAATCTAAAAAATCTCAAAATGTCCTAAAAATTGAAAAATCACAAAATATGCAAAAAAATCAAATTTTTAATTTGAGTTCTCTGTATTATGAAACACATTTTTAGCTTACGCTGCAATTTTTTAGCATCTCATAAAAAATATGTTCTGGTTATAATTAATAATTATATGTTAATGTTATGTGTTAATAAATAGGTAGTTATTTTTTGAATTTGTTTTTTAATTATTATAGATGCTTTACAGATATACCTATTTTATATAATATGAACTGTAAAGTTAAATATAATTTGTTAGTTCGTTTGCAAGTATTTTTTTATTTATATAAACAATGTTTCATTGTTTCAATTTATATTATTAAACAATGATCTAAAACCACTTTTTATAAATTATTTTTGAGAATATCAGTAAAAAGAAGAATTAAACTTAAATCAAAGTATCCAAAAGCATAAACATATTTTATTTTATTGATAAATTTGAAAACTAAAAAAAATATGAAGAGGTAAAATGTTTTTGTACGCTAGGTGTTGATTAGGGCTTACACTAAGGGCCAATTTTTTTCGAATAGTGGGCAGATTGTGTCCCAGTCCGCCCCTGTAAGACAAAAGTAAATTTAATGCATATCTAATAATAAATAATCATTAATAGAGAAGCAATAGATATGTAAGCAATAATGCCAATCATTGATATAAAAATAATGAATGAAAATTTGTCCACACTCCACACTATTAGTATATTCTATTTTTAATTTAATGTTTGTGTCCTGAATTCATAGTTTTTATTATTTTGTCTACAATTAAAAACCACCGTTTTACACGTGTAAGAATGTAAGATGAGAGAGCCTAAATTACGGCTAAGATTACGGGAATCCCGACTCAATACTATCAAGGTGACAAGGTATGCCTTTTTTTCAATCCCTCTTAAGAGGACGCAACACCGGAATGTGTTGTCTCTGTCTTACACGTGCGTAACATTTACGCTCAGTAGATCACTTTTAGCTCCGTTAGTTTTAAAATTAGAGTGAATCAACTTATTATGAAACTTTATAGTTTGAACATTATCTGTGTTTGTATGTTGGTTTTTTACGATTATTCACCAAGTTATGAGCATTTTTAATTTAAGCTTTATCATACACGCACAACTTGCTAAAAAATTGAACTATTGTAAAAAATAAAAAAAATATAAACACAGATAATGTTCTTATTATCAAGTTTCATAATAGGTTGATTTACTCTAATTTTTAAACTAATGGAACTAAACGTGATCTACTGAGCATAAATTTGTTGTGTTACATTACGCACTTGTAAGACGGAGACAACATAATATTATGCGAGTGTTGCGCCTCTTAACATATTGAATACCTAATCTAAGTAGAAACGTGACACCTATTCGTATAGTGTATACCATTTTTCTGTTGATTTTAACGTACTTTTTACCTAAAACAACTCAATGTTTTATGCTCTGTGCACCATTAATAGAAAATATTAATTAAATTAATTAACCTAATAACTAGTTTTATATTAATTTAAAAATTCAAAATAATAAATTAACCAAATATTAAAAAATGCTATTAATACAATTCATTTTAGTCTTATAATTTGATAATTTATGTATTAAAAATTCATTAGTTTATTTAAATATTAATTATACCTAACCATCTGATCAGTACATCATTATTCATTATACATTCGGTACAATACAGTACCTATCATTAATCCTACACATTTAGTTAAAAAAATACTCAATAATTAAAATATTCAAGTTATATAGGATACAAATATCTAAATAATGATTAATCATGTTATTAAATAGTCACTTAAATATTAATACATAGGTATATATCAATATCAAGTAAATATGTAATATGTATAAATTTACAAACATTATATTTTACAAACTTATACTCGATTAAAAATTAAAATATTGTAGAACTCCGACAAGAAAAATAGATAATATTATTATTATATAATTTGTTATGATGTACATCAGTTGCGCAGAGACAACACATGCCACTCCTGTTTAGTTGTTTTTTTTCAACTTGTGATGAGTAATATAGTTAACACCTGTTTTTGAATTTCACTTATTGTGATTAATCATTAATGATGACATTTTTGAAATTAGGGTAGGTATTATTATTAACCTCATATAAATATTATAAAATACCTTGTGCCTTGTTTGAAACTTTTTTTTAATAATCATACCAAAAAAACTAAAAAATTGAAGGATTAAAATATTAAAAAAAAATTCTGATTAAACAATCATAATCATAATTGTTATAATTTTTATAATAAGTAATTATACCATAATCTTTATTTTAATAATATTAACACATTGACTATTGAGTGAAATACAGGCAGGTAATAAGTATTTTACATAACGTGTAAGATAGAGAAAAACAACTATACCTAACTGATATACCCTCTTAATTAAAATAAGAATTCATATAAATTTATAATTACATACAGACAACATATTATATCTTATTATAAAACGTGAATAATATTAATATAAATTATGATAACAAATGAACAATATTAATCAAACATAAACTATAGATTCTAACAGAGGAAGTATCATCAATATATTACTAGTATTTATAAGCCCAGTTAAAGTACTAAAACTATTATAAATCTAGGATAACAAATAATTTCAAAAAATATTTTTTTGCTCAGTTTTTCTTAAACCATATTTTATGCAGTGGAGTCACGAGCTTATTTTTTGGGGGCAATTGCCCCAAACAATTTTTAGATGGGTGGGTAATTTTGTTAGATTGTAACAATATTTATTTAGCTATCATTATAATGTATAAATATAAAAATATTATACTTCAATGTTTGCTCCTGTGAAGAAAATGTTAGTGATGACACTCGTCTTATGTATAATTAATGTTGCAGTTTATCACCATTTTTTGTTTTATGTAATACTTATCTTGAAGATAATTTTCATAGGGATTATGCATAAAAAATATTATTGTTTAATGTTCCATAATTTCAAAAAGTTTAAGAAACACTGATGTAGGTAGATTATTGTATAAATAAGATTTAATAAAGAGAATCCTTCAATAAATATTATGTTCATTATCAATTTCATTCTCATATTAATCCAACAAAATAATGCACTTTGTGTTAATAATTACACTCTAAAGCAAAATTTATATTAAATTATATTTTAGTTTGCTATTACATTATTTATATTTTATAAAAGTATTCTAATAATTATTCATCATAAATTATAACTCATCAGAAAATCATAGTGAAGATTTTATATTAAAAAAAAATATATTCAATTTTTTGCCATAACTTACTTTATCATTAGTTAACTACCTATTGTCACTCAATTCTTTGTAACTAAATTTAATAAGTTAACTTGTTTTAATTAATCTTTGATTGAAAACTTTTCTATTCACGAGTAACCAATAATAATCTAATAATTGTGTAATATTAATAGGCAATCATATATTATAAATTTTAATTTTGTATTTATAACTCACTTAAAGAAAAAAATGATTTTGAAAATATTAAAACAATTATGTATTCTATTTAGAGAAAAAAAATAATATTTCTTTGATGATTTAAAAACAACTGTAAAACGAACAGAGAAGAAATTATCATTTCAAAGAAAACAAAATACCATCACTTGGCATGAAAAACCTTAGGTTTTCAAGAAAGATATATTAGTAGTTTAAAAAATCAGTAAAGGATATAAAAATTTTAAAAAACATTATTTTTCATAATTTTACAATAGCAATAACTCAAATAAGTAGAATACATAGGATTTTTTTTTCATTGAACATAACTTTTTTTTACTAAATTCAATGATAATCAATATTTCATTAAGCATAATGTTGGAAATAAATTTTTTATACCAATGAACATATTTTTCAAACAATAGTGGCATTTATTAAACAAATACTATTGATTGTTCATTGATTGCTTAACCACTGGTCACTTCTCAAAATAAATAAATTAGCAATTTAGCAATAATTAATACATTTTTGCTAATGATAGCTATATCAAATAATAAGATTATAACTAATAAAATAATATTAAACTAAACATAACAAAATAAACTATAGTTTCTATAGATTTTTTGAGCAATATAGCCTGACCGAATAAGAAACCACTCTTTGACAAGTAAATTGATCATTACTAATTGATTTATGTCACTTACCAGTAGCAAATAAAGGAATAAATAAATAAATCTGTTTTCGGCTTATAGATTTAAATAAATCATATTTTTATAAAATCGTAAACATAATTAAATAATGTTATAAAAACGATAAATTATTACTTTATTTCACTCACATGTTCTTTGAGCACCACTATAAAAAACAGTAAGAGTTTTACAACTAGATTGATGTCGAACCGAAATATACGAATATGAATGTGTTATAAATTATATAATATTATTATAAGAACGTGATTCGTTCAAAATGTGAAATGTCAAATGATTCTTACTTGAAATCGCGAAACAATCAAAACATTCGAAACTGAGTCTTGATAGTTGATATCTCGATCGACATTTAAGACAAACGATAAATAAAACATTATATTATCCTCTTATTATCAGTGGAATGATAAAACGCTGTGATAACGTAAATGGGATTATCATGACGAAAATAGCGACATAGCACAAGAGTCGCACAAGACACAAGTGCAACTAGTGCAAGACACTACAACTGAGCAGTGAACACCGACAAAATGCTGTTTAACCCACAACTGAAGTAAGTCAACGCGTTCTGCATATTAAGAATTGTATGCGCAGAGTTGGGTGGCTGCAGCACTAAAGCGGTATTTTATTGGGAGTGGGGATAACACGGGTGCTTACTGCTCAGTGGATCAATAAGCGATGAGAGCGCTCACTCCTCAGTTGGCGGAGAATAATATGAACAATGAACATAATTTAATGATGGGAAAACATCCTACCAGTTCACCCACCAGCCACCTTTATTACATTATTTACTACAGTCGCTTGCGCAAGTGCTTTAAACTAGGGAGTAGGGAGATCACTGCTCAGTGCTCAGTGCTTATCTTTGTTTATCACTAGTGCTTATGTTTATGAGTTCACGATGACGCATCGTCGGCCATGTTTAAAATGTTGAAATATACCACGCGTCGATAATATTAATAAAATTTTAACAAACGAAGAGATACTTCGTGAGTGACGGTGTATACCATGACTAAATCTATTTAGTCATGGTGTATACGATGAGTTGGTTTTATTATAATAAACCATATTAATACGCGTATTTCTCGGATTCAAAAGGTTTATTTTAGTTTAATCTTATCTGCTATCGGTTTAGTAGATTTTTGTAAAAACAGAATGATTTTAGCACAGAACAGATTTAATCTATTCTGTGATTTTAGATTAAAAACGGAACAACTAATATCGTAATAAATAATCTATGTTGTCTCCATTTTCCTAAGTTAAAAATGACGAAGATTGTGAATTTGTGTTGAGCAATTCTAATTTTGTATAATAACCTTTAATTAGTTTAATTATTATATAATTGATCTAATAATCTGTAATTAAACTTTAAAGCGAGATTATTATCCAAGTTTCCTATAGGCTACAGTGTTATATAGTAGTAGAGATGGCCCCAAGTTTTATGAACTTTTGATCTAAGTTTTAATTAAATTCAGGGAAAGCCCAATGAGAAAACACAGTTAATGTAAATTTGTAACTTTGTAAGATGACGATTTCTAAATAATAGACGAGTGCAAAATATATTGAAAAAAGTATTGAAAGTATTACGTATTTCAAATAATCAAATTTGTTAGATACAATATTAATAATAATAATATGTAACAAATATTTCACATTTCAAATTTCCGTATAAATTAATAATCCATATAATCGTGTTTTGTCGGTTTTTTTTTTTATTATTGTTTTGATAAAAAATTATTAAAACTCAATGTTTTAATTATTATTACCTTTAGAATATAATATAAAGATATAACTGTCCCACTACCATACGTGTCAAACATTTTATTTATCATTTATCGGTGTGTAATGTTAAATGAATAATGATAATTACTCAGACAGTAACTTAGCTACTACAGCTAAAATATTATTTTAGTAATATTAATTTGTCCCGAATATGAATAGTGGTTCAATAGTATTATAAGTTTATTATTAAAATCATTATAATTATTATACAGTGTATCAATTAATTATCGAAAATCCAGGAATTATTAGTAGTATAAATCCATAAAGTAAATAATTAAATATTGTTGACGTTTTCACAATATTGTAGGTACCTATATCTATTGCATTTTACCGCGAAGTCATGGATTATTGTTCTATACAGAAAATAAATATTACATAAAATTTTCAAAATATTATGGCTTTTAAAGCTATTTATAGACAACTGAAATTTTCGATTTTTCTATTTTTTTTTTTTTTTTTGAAATATCTATAAAAAAAATTGGGTGCCCAAAAATCTTGAAAATTTAATACAAAGTTTCTTATATTTATCTTATTTTAGTTTAAAAAAAAATGTATTCATAATTTATTTTTATTAAATGTATCTTGTATCTAGTATCTCGATACTGCTTTTTGAGTATCTTGCCCAACTCTGGGTATTAATTATAATAAAATTTTATTATTATAGAAATGTATTTTCTATTTTATTGGCTAATACTAACTTTCCGTAGATTAGTGTGTGTGATTGTGTAAATAGAATTGATATATCTATAGTAAAAAATAAAAGAGATTGAGTTAAATAAAATAGATTTAAAAAATGTCAGTGTGACATTGTGTATAGTATTATGAAATATTGAAAAATATAATAATATAAGGTTTAAATACATATGAAAAATATTTTTAAATTACAATAAAAAAACTAAAATCATTATTTAATTTTAAATATCTAATTCCTATTAAAAAATTTGTTTAGCGTTTCAATATTCTTTTTTTTTTACAAATAAGACGAATAATTTTAAAAAGTTGGTAAGTGGGTACCGCTCTGCTCTACGTTAGGTGCAGTGTGGATCATTATTATATATTATATGAGTGTTAAATTTGAATACAAAGATAGGCATCATTGTATACGTTTTTCCTCAAACGATTTTAAATATTTGTTATTATTCAAAAAGTATAAGCTGTAGATACTTGAAAACTTTACCAGTTATTAAGATTCGCGTTTTCTTTACGGGATTTAAATTTCAAAATATTTTGAGTTTTTTTGAGCTATTTATAGACCACTGAAATTTTCAAATTTACTGAAAATTTTTTTTTGAAGTGTTGATAAAATTTTTTTGGCCCAATCAAAATACTTGAAATTTAATACAAAGTTCCTCATAAGTTATTCTTATAGCGATTAAAAAAATATAAGAATACATAGGCACAATTTTTTTTCATTAGCATTTGAAGTTCAAATATTGACGAAAATTTGTGAAAACCATGAATATTTGCAAATTATTTTGTAGTTATAATTCATACAAATCTTTTGTATAAGTAGCTAAGAGTTGAAAATTTAATACAAGATTTTCCTTAAGTTTAGCTAATAATAATTATAAAAAAA
>VUJU01002591.1:0-18412 GCA_009835225.1 Aphis craccivora
AACATTATTGAATACACCACCCCTGCCTATTATACTATAAGATATAATTAATCACATTAATGTTAACTTTTCAATTCAGTTCTATAACTTGATTTAGTTTTCTTAGTATGTCATAATTTCCTTCGATCTTTTTTACTAGTAAATTAATTTGGTTTTCTATCACATATTGCAACTAATTTCCATTTCTTAATATTTAAAATTATAAAATTCTACAACTATTGGTTTACAACAACAATTACTTAATTGTGTACAATGATTATAGTGGGTTTTATTTAACTTTCTATAGATAATATATTATTCATTAAAGAACAAGTAATAACATTTTGTTTTATTTTTTATTTGTTCATATTGATTCATTGAAATGACCAATATGGTCTTTCCATTTAGAAAAGTTAAGATATGTCTAGCACTCTGCTACCCTCTGCTATCTCAAGAAATGCCCTTAAAAAAATGCAAAAATGACTTATAAAACTCAAATATATATATATATATATATACATATTATGGCTTAATGAAAAAATTTAAAAAAAATTGTATAAATAATTTTTTGTTATTGTTACTTGTTTTGTTTTGTTGTATTTCTGTTTTCTTAATCAAGCATTATAAAATAATAATTAAAAAAAAATTGTTCAATATTTTAACTTGTTTTTGCTAGTACATATTAGCCAAATAGGTATATAACGGCGATAATTTAAGCGGAAAGTCCTAGCTATGATAAAATTGTTATCAA
This sequence comes from Aphis craccivora, assembly GCA_009835225.1. Classification (NCBI taxonomy): domain Eukaryota; kingdom Metazoa; phylum Arthropoda; class Insecta; order Hemiptera; family Aphididae; genus Aphis; species Aphis craccivora. The sequence goes on from VUJU01002591.1 coordinate 731, forward strand.
CGATAATCGATTGTCATGCTATATAATTTATAAATCGTACCGTGGCGCGTCGTCAGTTTGCCGAAAATATCTTGTTTGTTGCAACAATTTTCGTTTATTTTATGAACAAATTGTAAAAAATACTCTAAAGACTATGAAAATGACCTAAAAATCTATTTAAAGATAATTTTGATAAAAAAATGCAAAATAATGCAAAATAAAAATTACTTTAAATTAATCAGCATCGGCCAAAACACATTTTATACTTACGGAGCAACGTTTTGAAACACTAGAAAAAAAGATGCATTTGCATCAAAATCCCAGCCCTAGTTATAATTTTTATTATTCATTATTTGATTTATTCTATCCTTCGTCAAAACGACGGATTCCCTAGGCTGGTTAGCCCCCAGCGTCTCACCAAATATTATTACTATTGTTTATTGATTTTAATAGTAAGCCATTTCGGCGCATATAAACGTAAAGAAGAGTGTTTAACCTTTATTATTCTCACCAACATTTACAGTCCACTAAGCTACCAAGAGCTTAACATTTCAACATTTGGTCCTACGAGCCTAGGATATAATTATTCTAGGTGATTTGAACCACCGTAGATATTTATTGGCTATAACTGTACATCATCATCATCATCAGTTTCTAAAGGCAGCGCCTTGTCGGTGTAACCATTCTTGTCTGTCCCATTCCATTCTCTTCAATTGTTGGTAGGAGGAGCAGCCCATGTGATATATTGGTACAGGCTCTATCTGGCGCATAAGTGCCTTCGATTAAAGGAACCGCCAACATAAACATATTACCTGTCAACCAAGAAAATTCGACATTTAATCTAGACATTTTAATTTTATCCCGTATAACAGGACCTGTGCCGTCAGAACGCGCATGGGTGGGAGACTTGCCGTACATACAAGAATTACATTTAGCCGACCCTCAATTTTTCGAGACACTACCAATTGAAATCTTACTTGGAGCTGATGTTTTCCAGCATCTTTTCTTAGGTGACAAAAAGGAAGGCATCGCTGGACAACTGATTTCCAGGTCCACGGTTTTTGGCTGGGTACTTATGGGAAAAACGTCTAGCTCACCGAATAGAAACATAGTCACTTTGTGTTCAACTATGGATTCGGTAGACCAAACATTACAGCAATTTTTTAAAAACGAAGATGTGCCATCCACTGAGAAAACCAGCCCAGAAGACTTGAAATGTGAGCGAATATATCACCACAAAAACAATATATTAACCACCACACGCCAATTAGACGATCGTTATGTAGTGAATTTACCATTTCAGCATCACCCACCACTTCTTGGAAAATCAAAAGACGTGGCATTACGCCAGTTGGAGTAATTGGAAAATTGTTTTAAATGGATTCCTAACCTTCGTGAAGAGTACAACAATGCTATGGAAGGTTAGGTTTTGGAACACATGTCCCGAGTAAATTTACAATCAGTTGACGGTCAAAAGAACGTGTACTACATCCCTCTTCAGGCAGTGCTGCGTCCGGAGAGCACAACTACGAAAATGCGTATTGTCTTCGACGCATCGACAAAATCTTCTTCGGGATTATCATTAAATGATAATCTTTTGTGTGGAGCAAAACTACAACAAGATTTTCCCAGCATAGTGTTACGATTCAGACTACATTCCGTAGTATTCACGGCTGATGTTAAACAGATGTTTCGTCAAATTATGGTAACGGAAGCTCACCCACAGTACTTAAGATTATTATAACGTTTCACTCAAGATGAACGGGTTCAAGAGTATGAAATGAACACGGTGACTTTTAGTCAGAAATCTTCTTCATTTTCAGCTATCCGAACACTTCATCAATTGGTAGAAGAGGAAGCCACTAACAATGCTTACCGTGAAAGCTATCGTGCAGCGTGATCTGTACGTGGATGATGTGGTGACCGGATCAGAAACCGAATAGATGGCAATTGAACTTCAGAAAAAGCTTGTGGAAGTCTTATCTAAAGGCCAATTTGAATTGCAGAAATGGTCGAGTAATTCAGAAAAAAACATAGGCATACACACCCTGTCACACTTATCGAGCAAGAGTCAGAATACACAAAAGTACTTGGTTTGAACTGGGATCCAAAAGCTGATGTATTCAGTTATAAATATCAACCCAATCCTATTAGATATAGTAAGCGAGCTATACTTTCAGAAATAGCCCGCATTTATGACCGCCTTTGTCTGTTATCGCCGGTTACCACTGACCTTAAGAGACTCATGAAATATCTCTGGCTGATAAAGGTAGGTTGGGATTGAATCCATTCCCGAAGATGCAGCTATCGCGTGGAAAAGATATCACCAAGAATTACCTGTATTTGGCTACGTTAAAAATACCTCGTCTGGTAACCCATACTCATGCGTCGTACGAGTTGCACGGATTCAATGTCAGTTCAGAGGCAGCGTACGCGGCGGTCGTGTATATACGTGTGACTGCAGAAAACCAAACTAACTGTCACCTTCTAATGGGTAAGTCAAAGATAGCACCGGCTTCAAAAATTTATATTCCAAGGTTGGAGTTGTGTGGGGCTTGACTTCTTGTTCGTCTCTTGAATTACATTCAACCTGGTAGCATTACCATAGATTCGGACACCAACTGCAAGACTGAAAACATTCGCAGCGAAAATATAAAAGCTTACCGAAACCAAAATCTGGCGCCATATCCCAACCAAAGATAACCACGCCGATTGCGACTCGCGAGGACTTGGGCCTAATGATCTGGCTACTCATGAGTTATAGTGGTAAGGTCCCTCTTTCCTGAATCAACCCTAAAACACGTGGCCTGTAGAAGGCTCAAAGACTCCAGCCAGTTGTCTGGGAGGCAGAATCCGAGCAGAAACGGATTACTTTACTCACACAAGTTATTGACGATTAATGCCCCCTCTTGCTGGATAACTTTCCCAAGATGCTAAGACTGACAGCGTACTGGCTGAGGATACTAGACCGTCTTAGAAAGAATACCATTCTAAATTTGACGTCTCCACCGGGTATAGAAGATACTGACAGAGCACTACGGTCCCTGATTCGTTGGACACAGCAGGTTTTCTTTGCTGATACCTGGTAACCTAACCTGTCCAGTGTCCATTTACAAAGACTTGCACCTTTTTTGGACAATGCGGACTTGCTCAAGGTGGGTGGTCGTTTAGAGCACGCACTTATACCATATGCTGAAAAATACCCTCTTCTTTTGCCAAAGACCGCGCGACTGACCGAATTATTAATTGACTACGTCCACCGCGCCAAAAGAAACCCGGGATCACAAACATTGCAGAACCTACTACGTCAGAATTATTGTATACTGTCGTCTTGTAGCATCATAAAAAAGAGAATACACCGATGCGTACCATGTTTTCGCGCAAGGTCCCGACCGGCATAGCCATTTATGGGCAACCTACCGCAATTTCGTATAAACCAAGTCAAGCCGTTTAGTAAGTTAGACTTGGACTTTGCCGGCCCCTTCGAGATGAAAGCGGCTATGATCCGTAAGATAAAGATAAGCAAGGGTTATATCTATATATTCGTCTATCTGACCACTACATCCATTCATATCGAACTTGATTCCTACTTATCGACCCCTCTTTTCATCGCTGGACTGGAACGCTTCCTTAGCCGGAGGGGTAGATGCACGGATATCTATAGTGATTGTGGGAAAAATTTTGTGGGAACCCATCAATACTTAAAGGAGGTATTGCAATAACTTAGTTGAGAATCAGATTAACCTAACCTATGGAAAGGATGTGGGATGTTGTCGTAAAGTCAGCAAAGTCGCTTTTACACCGAGTTATTCAGAATACAGTTCTTATATATGAAGAACTAAACACGGTTATGTATGTATTAAATTACAGCTAGAGTTATTGAAGTCTACGCCGAAGTTGATGGTATTGTGCGGGTAGCTACTGTTAAAACTTCAACCGGTTAAGTCCTTACTCACCCTGCGGTAAAACTATGTCCTATACCCCTGAGAGATTGAAGACAAATCTTTCAGGTTGGCGGTATGTTCGGCAATTATGTAAGAATTTACTATCATAACGGCGATAAGATCGATTCCGCCTGCCCCACTCATTATCACCGTCCTTAGTCGCATTAACGTAGCTGGTAGTGTCGCGTAGACCAATAAGTTCGTATTTTTTTGGTGTTTCTTTTGTAGTTACTGGCACCGTCAACCCATACACCGGCACCGTCACCTCAATCATCGTCACCAATCACCATCATCATCGTCGAGACACCGTCACCTCAGTTGCCATCACCGCTGTCACCGTCGAGATATCGTCACCACCATCACCGTCACGTAAACGGTTCCGTTTATTTTTATTGTTATAATATTTATTATTCATTGTTTGATTTATTCTATCCTTCGTCAAAACGACGGATTCCCTAGGCTGGCCAGCCCCCAGTGTCTCACCAATTATTATTACTATTGTTTATTGATTTTAATAGTAGGCCATTTCGGCGCATATAAACGTAAAGAAGAGTGTTTGTGTTTAACCTTTATTATCCTCACCAACATTTACAGTCCACTAAGCTACCAAGAGCTTAACACTAAGTAAAAAAAATTCAACACTAAGTTTTTCATACATTTTCCTTCTAATAGCTATAGAGAAAATTTGAAGCATCATAATAGGAAAAATGTGATGTGCGTTTAAATAGCATATGTTTACGAAATCGCATACGATAATGATTTATCTTCAAACGAAATTAAATATTTGTTATAATTCAAAAAGTATAAGTCATAGATACTTAAAAATTTCACCAGTTATTTAGATTGGAATTTTATTTACATAACTTAATTTTTTAAATAGTTTGCTTATTTTAATGCAATTTATAGGCATTTGAAATATTCGTTTCTGTTTATTTTTTTTTTATTTTATGAATATCGACAAAACATTTTTGGCAGAGACTCGCAGAGTCAAAATATTTGAAAATTTAATACAAAATTCCTCATAAGTTAGTCTTATAGTTATTCAAAAATTATAAGAATACATAGACACAATTTTTTTTTATTAGCATTTGATATTTTGTAGGTATAATAATTACATACAATTTTTTGTATAAGTAGGTAACTAAGAGTTGAAAATGTAATACAAGATTTTCCATAAGTTTATAGCTTACAATATTTATAAAAGAACTTAAATTTTGGTGTATTCAGGCCATTAAAACATAAACTACAATTGTCATCAACCACTGGAAATTATATCTTAGGCTGACAAATCATCTTCGATCAGAATCGTGATACCTATAATTGATTCAAATTTAACACTCCTATAATATATAATAGTGATCCACGCGGCACTAAATGTACAGCAGAGCGGTACCCACTTACCCGCTTTGTTTTTTTTAAATACACATTTTATTTTAGAAAAATGCTAAAATACGTATAAAAATTTAAAATGGTCCAAATATACAACATTCAATTTTAAATACCCAAACATTAGTTTACCATTCAAATTTGTAGCTTATCCAGCTACTTTTTGGACTGTTAAAAAAAAACATGTAAATGTATATAAATCCAGGCCCTAGTTATAACTAATAAGTAATAATACATTGTTTCACATTTTTCAAAATTTCATTACTACGCACTAATACAGTAATACATATTTTAAGAAATAAGGGGTAATGAAATTGAAGAATAAATAATAAATTATTTTCAAAACATAAATTAGCTTGGCTGGCTGTTTAAAAATGTTGGCGAGCTGTAGGTTAAACTCTAACCTTTGTGTTTCTCAACTTTTTTAGTGTCACGACCCCCAAAATAGGTATAGAATATGGTAAATCACTTTGCGACGCCCCTATGTATATTAAGAATAAATTTAAACAATAAAAATATTATATCATTAACCAATTAACCAGAGGAAATATACAATTTATAAATACCATGATGTGTAGTACCTAATTTAAACTTGTTAAAAGTATAAGTATTTTTTTGTTCACTTACATAAAAATCTTTATTTTGTAAATTATCCTATATTATTTTTTACTTACGTAACCCCTGGTTAAGGTGATCGCGACACCCAGGTTGAGAAACATTGGGTTAGAGATCCCTACACTAATATGTCTCATAAATGTATTTACTTTTAAAGTGAAAAAAAATATACTTCATATAAGTGTTAAATAATTTAATATATTTTAAGTGGAAATTAAAAAATGTAATGCAAATATAATAATAAATATAATTTAAAATAGCAATTTTTATTCAATAATAAATAATATATATGTATATATACTATTTATGCATTATAAACGCAAATGTATATGTTAGCAGCAATATTAATTTAGTCATTTTAGCAAAAACCAATTAATAATGATATCACCTATTTTGCTAAGTCAGTAATGTTTTTTCTAGTTATTTTAAATAATATAGAACTGCCTGGCAATGAAATATTCATACACTTAGTATTAAATTATTAACAAATAAAAATAATAATTATTACAATACCTAAGCCATTACAATTATAATGCTATATTTCTTTCTATATTTGATAAAAATATATTTTATGATATACCCAATTACCTACTAATAATTATTATACAAATTATAATATATAAATATTATGATAATAATAGACACGATAAGTCATAAAATATTGATAGCTATATCATTGATAGCTTGATATTATTATTATACATGGAAAAAATATAAATTAATGTATATTATTTCAATAAATAACAAAAAAACTTAACAATTATTTAGAAAGAAATACTTTCTTTAAATTTACTGAAATGTCCAGTCTTAAATTATATTACCTCCTAGTAATTAATGAAAATATTTACATCATTGCCACTAACATATACAACATTTATATGCCCATTTTTAAGACGGTTGAAAGCATCCCTTTTTAAGGAGTTAGTTAAAAAAAATATTTTAAATATATATGCTAGAACAAGTGTGGGTGTAGAATTTATTATAATTATGCGTGACTTTCCTGAAACATGTTCTCATTAGTGATATTATTGGTGGTGACAACTAAGATTCTTAAAAATATCTGCAAGTATATGACATAAAATTTAAATTAAAATGTGTTTTTATTATATTACTAGTTTACTATTATAAAAGAGCACAAGTACCGACCTCCCAACTTTTAATAGGAAAACATAATTTAATTCTTTATTTTTTTTTTCTTAAAGTTATATTATAAATTAATTTTCAATTTTATATATATTTTATATTATTATAAATAAATAAACTAATTATTCATAATTTATTATGGTGTTAAATATTACCCTTTTTTTTTTTAATAAAAAAATAAACTTGTACATAAATAGACAAGACAAAATTAAACATTAATTTCCTACAAAACTTTAAAAAATTGAGCATATAAATTCAAATTATTTTTCAAAATCCAAATTGTACCACTTACTATATGATTTTGGTAATTTTTTAAATGATAATGATCTAAATGCGTGAAATAACTGCTTTCAACCGCCCTACTGCATTATTTGAACTATTTGAACTTTTGTATTATTCTACCAAAATAAGTTTTTATTGATAATATAATGCGAATATAAAAAAACTAGCTGTGGAATATAAAATAAGATTCATATCACAGCTAAAAATTTAGTAGCCAACTTTGTATAATAGAATTAACATTTTCATTAAATAGAGAGGACATAATTAAACATTATAACATTTTAATTTGTACAATTTTCTAATTACAATGAAATAGAATAAACACAGCATTTTATTATTTATGGTTTTGTAGAGTGTTACAAAGCCAATCCATAGCCTCATCAAGTCCTATACCTTTTTTGGCTGATGTTTTAAATATTTGGAATGTTCGATTTTTTAAAGAGTCTAATCCAAGAGCTTGATGTATCTCAGTAACATTCATACAACCCTCAACATCTTGTTTGTTAGCTAATATTGTTAATATAGCACCATTTAATTCTTCTTCCTAAAAATTCATAAAAATTATTTAAATAACAAAAATATTAAACCAACATGAAAATTATTTTTAAAAAAATAGTTTACTTTCAACATATACATCAATTCGTCTTTTGCTATTCCCATTCTTTCTCGATCAACTGAATCTATTACATATACTACAGCATCTGTATTTGAATAATAACATCTCCAATATGGCCTATAAAACAAGGTTTTGACACAAAAATTAATACAAATATGTTTTGATTTATATACTTTTCTTATAATTTATGACAATGATTTTTTGAACAACAACATTAGTATTGTTTTTATACTAAACAAAAAATGGAATTTTTTTATAAAACCATCCAAAATATTATAAGTAATACATTTAGGTTTTATTATAACAATGTTATAGTTCATAAATACAAACTAAAAATGTATAATGATAATGTTAAATTAGATTTATTTGCCATTATTATTGTATATAATTCAAAAAAATCTTCTGTAAATAATTAAAATTAAAACATTACCTAATGGTTGTTTGGCCTCCAAGATCCCAAACTTGGAATTTAATATTTTTATAAGTAACTTGTTCAACATTGAATCCTATTGTTGGAATAGTAGTTACAACTTCACCAACTTGTAACCTATATAGTATAGTAGTCTTTCCTGCGCCATCTAAGCCCAAGATTAAAATTCTCAGTTCTTTTTCACCAAATAGACTCTTGAAATAACTGTAAAATCCCCCTGAAAAATAATAATTCACAATTTGTATATAAAATATATTTTTTCCAAACCAAAATATTACTAATTTTTATACAATAGGTATATTCTTTTTTTTTTAATTTGACTATAAATATATTAATAACAAATTTTATAAACATTAAAAGTTATACTATTTACCTACTGAGAAGTAATAAAAAAAAGTCATTTCTAATTACATTTTTATTTCTTTATAACTTAGTATTGTTTACAAGTAAATAAATATCTATCAAAGAAAAAATAATAGAATTTATAGAACTCCAATATATTTACAAAAGATTTATAGCTATTAGCTTAAATATATTTGATTTTTCATGTATTTACGAATGAAAAATAAATTAGAAATCGAGGTTTAAAAAAAAAAAAATTATTAAAACCAAGAGATGAACTAAAATAACTAACTAATATTCAAATACTAAACAAAAAGTTTAATTTCTCCAGTCAATTAAAATAATTAGAAATCTTTGTTTTAAACCTATTACTATTAAGAATTTCGAGCAATACTACCATGTCAACTAAAATATTGTATAAAATATAAAAAATTAGTTTACTATGCATTCACATAAAATTATAAATAACTAATACAATCAAAATTACAAAGGAGTCAAAGAGACACTAAGGATACCACTAAACCAGTTAATAGAATATTTAAAATATTATAATATTTGTTTAAGTTAATTTTTGACCTGATTTCACAATCCTATACTTAAAACAACAAACAATTTTCACTTTCTTTTTACTACATGTTATCTTTTTATTTTTAACAAATTATAATTGATAAATTGTGATTGTTTAATGTTTTAACAAACATAAAATATTTACAAATCTTGAAATGTAAAAAAATTAAGTAAATATACTCCTCTGCATCTTTATCAGTTTTGGGTAGATAAAAATAATATTCAATAAACGAAAATTAACAAATACAATGGAGATTTTGAATCTTAAAGTGTAATGATTACAACAAAATCAGAATAAAACTGCTGAACTACTTTTGACTAGAATATCAGGAAAAACTAATAATATAATGAATAGTGATTGGTAATTATGAATTAGAGTACTAGAACAAGGCGCATGGACATTTTTAAAATTGTAGTAGTCATGATCACCTAGGTTTATCTTGGGTATTAGTCATATTTTGACTATCAATAAACTTTGAACTAAACCTGTAGTACTATACTCTTATTATGTGTATAAAATAAGCGGACTCAAATCATAGACATTAAAACCAGTAGACGATCATCGTTATAGTATTAGGATATTTGGGAACATGGCCAATGCAGAAACAATGTAAAAACAAAGCGCTGAAACAATAGAATAAAATCACATTTAGATTTTTCGGTTAGTGGTCAAAATCAACCATTGACAGTTACAGACAGATAAATAAACGGTTGGAGCTATTACATTTCTCAAACATCGCAGTCTGTAAACAAAGTCTAAGCAGGCAGGAAGGTACCGTCAAATCTGTTCAAAGCATATTGGGTCTACAAGAGCTTATAAGACCTGCGGCTCGGACCGGAAATGTCGAGCACTGACACGTTAAGAAACCGAATCATAACAAACAATCGTGCGCTCTCTCGTTCTTACCCATTGTCGAGGTGACGCGGCCGGTCGCTGTTGACAAACAACGATTTTGTGTCTCTGGAGTCAGCTGTTCGTTTGACTTCGACGAAAACTATTTCGGAAAGACTGCAGAAAGCCAAGTACGCGGGACGATTCGTCCAAACGACGCGAAAAAAAACGGTAATCACCAATTAGCAATAATTATCTAGTTATTCGGCAATATCGGTTGTCAGTGATAACAATAATAACAACAAACGCGATTAATCACAACTGTCGCCGAAAAATATTATTATCGTTACGTATTGTTACAGCAATAATTCGGTAGAACTGTGAAATGTGATGTTTTAACGCGGAGAGGCGAAGTTAAAAAATAATTACTACTTATTAAGCAGTAGGTAACAACGGGACGGTCGACGGCTGCTGCTGTTAAGGCGTGTTATTGTAGATAGTGGATACATCGTGAACGGCGGAGGGAGGGCGAGTGGCGAAACGGTTTTGGTTTTACGCGTGCTCTTATCAGGCGTCGTAACAACTAGCCAAGTTGTCACACGTACACGAACACGCACACACACACACAAAGGCTTGTAGCAACCGCAATTATGCTACGTGTCATTTAAATGAGGTATAAAATAAATAATAATAATATTATATTATTTACAGGACTTATTATACATAATATTACATCATATTACTATATTACCTAATCTCTAAGTAGCGACCAAGAGGTCTTTTTTTATCAAATTTAAAAATTTCCAATTTTTTTTAGTTTTTTTTTATACACCGATAAAATATGTTTGCCATCTAAATTTATGAAAATGTAATTTGAAATTCTTCGTAATAATTTTTTATCTTTTTAATTTGGAAAATGTGCTTTAAACCAAACAATTAACAACTGTGATAGTTACCTAAATACATCTAATCGAAATTCGAAAAGCAATTATTAAAATATTTGGGAATACATTTTGCAATAAATTTTGTAAAACCATAATATAGGTAATAAATTAAATGCATTACTCAAATTAAACGATACTTTACTTGAATTTCAAAACGTTTGAAATTCTAACGGGTATCGACGGTATCGTGTACACAGTGCTGGATCTAGTATATTTTTTACCCGGGGCAAAGTATAAAATAAGCGCCCTCCCCCTTTGTTATGCCGCAATTTGGCGCCGCCCGATTAAAACTTTAGGGGCAAGTGCCCCGGTTCGCCCTCCCCCCTAGATCTGGCCCTGCGTGTACATATACCTACTCAAAAAAATACACATAATTTTGTATTCATCGCTAGACTCAGAATTTCAAGGCGGATTCTTACGGTGCGTGACTTCGCAAGCCTATATAGTACGGTATATCAATATGGACGTTTTCCCCCTACTGTGCCTTCCCCCCTGGAATTTTAGTGGTACTGGACATTTCCCCCCCCCTCGGATTAAGACGTTTCCTCCCCAAATCGATGTATATTATATATATATTTTTACATAATAATAGGTTTGAAAACAGGTACCTACTTTACCAGAAATTTACGATCATCTTAATATAATAATATTATGATACTGATAATTTAAAGAAATTTTTTTGCATTTTTTTTGCGATTTTAATGCATTTTCTTAGTTTGTAGAGCATTTTTCTCAATTTGTTAATAAAACATACAATATTTCGGAAGGTCATCCAAATATATTTTGCTTTTTATTGAAGCTCGTCTACAGATGAGCCACTCAACTACTCAAGTGCTTCGATAAAAATTTTAATTTATAGATCAATAGTTATATTTATTTTTATTTTTTATCAATAGTTTTATTATACTCGTATTCCGTCATATTTTTGTTTTTTATTATTTAATCTTGTATTTTAATATAGTACAGAGTACAGACAACTTGTCTGACGGCTTGGTACAAAATATAAAGCAGGAAACATCATATATAAACATAAAATTTCTCAGCTATAGCTGCACTAGAAATCCTATACTTTTCAAATAATATAGAATTAAAAATAAAAAGATAGGGAAATGGATAACGCTCTGCTGTTGTAGGTACATAAGGTGTCTAGCGGATCACTATTATAGGTGTGTTGAATTTAAATTCAATGATATTATATCAATATACTATTAATATGCAAATAATGATTGTGAACAAAATGGTCCATCAGACCGACTCAGGTGTGTCAGCCTAGTGCCTAAATCACAAATTATATATTTTCACGATATTATGGTTTTTGATATAACATATAATTATAGCTGCAGTAGGAAAACATGATTTTTTCAAAAATATTATATTTATTATATTATTGTTAGTACCTATTTGATTATTATAGTTTATAATAATGTACATTTATAACATATTATATCAACTTAAATAACACAATATAATATAATATTTAATACCTATAACATAATACTTTCTGTAAATTTAAAACAGTAAAAATAAATTTAAAATACTTATAAGGTTATAATTTATAAATAAATAAATAAAAAATTACATTGCAAATTCATAATAATAAAAAATACATTCAAAATCCCCAAGAGAAATATTTTTATCATTTATCGTTTAAATATGTAATTTTTAACTTATAATGTAGGTACCATAATAATTATTAATGTCTATTGTCTTCGTATATTTTTTAGATTATTCAGTTTTAGTATGAGGAATATTGTATTTAATTTTCAAATCTCAGATATAAAAAGGAATTTTTTATAAATATCCAACTAAAAATGTTTACTAGGTATATCTATATAGGCTATCACCGTAGTACCAGTACGAAAAAGTATTAGTACCATGCTTGTAAAATCTCTTCCTTAAAATCCTTAATCTGTGTCAAATATTCTGACTGTTATAATATAAAGTATTAAATAAAAAATATTTGACTACTTTATTTTAATTATATTTACTTGGAGCGAAAATTTACAATTTTTATGTATAAGTCAGAAACGATGTACCTATATTAACTGAACTTTTTCCTATTGTCTAAAATATTTTATTTAATTATCTGTAATTCACTGATTTATCAACTAATACCTACGACGTATTATTTACCTTGAGTATTTTGTTTTTTTAAATTTAAAATATAAATCAGCAAAAACATATATGAACTTACTTCTTCATATGTATGTTAAAAATAATGTAATGCAAATTTTCAGTTTAATTTTGAAGCCAAAGTATGTCACTGTTAACTTCAAATTAGTTATATGCCTATAAACAGTATAAACATATCAAGTTATAAAAATGGTATGGACAATATCGGAAATTATATACTGTCGTTTTCATTTGTATACCAAACTTGATATAGAAAAATTCAAGTACCTACCTACATACTAGAGTTAACTTCAGTTTAAAACGACAACAACTAAAAAAGTAGTTAAAAATTATAATTGGCTTAACTTTTCTCATTCTAAATTAAGTTTCCAATTGTTTTGTTAATGATTTAATGTTATAAATTCTTGATAATCCAAAGTTTAGAAAATATTCATTGGAGAAAATGGAAATTTAACTAGCACCATTAATAATTGTTAGGTAATTAATTGTTACTTTCATGCTCACTTCAATGAACAATCCTTAATAATTTTTACATTTTTAAAAATTTTTAATAAAATAGTTCAAACAAATGTTTATATTAAAATTAATAGTGGTCTTGAAGGTATTGCTAATATTTTAAGAAATTTACAGGTGAAAACAAGATTAAAAAAAAATTTTAATCGATTGAAAAAAAATTTTAATCGATTGAAAAATTTGATAATTATAAAAACGAAAAAGTGTGACATAATGGATGTGTACAAATAGTTACCTATATTTAATTACCGTAAAAATAAGAATGCTTTGAGCAAATTAATGTTTATTAATTTTGTAATTTTATTAATGTTTATACAAATTTTGTTTATACTAAAAATAAATAAATTTTTTCAAAATAAAATAAAAAAAATATTTAAGTAAAAAAAACACTTGATAATTTAGTGAGCATAAGAATCAGATACACTTCCATTGTAGACGGAATCGATCACTGATGTCGAGTGTGAGTACTGAGTATACGTTGTCACAATAAACTGAAGGATATCACTTTAAACGTCATAGCTGATGGGAATTGAGAAGCTAAAGGTTACGCTATATTATTATTTTATAAAGCAATAGTAGTCCTTTATTATTTTGTTAGACAGATTATTATGGCTACTTTGGATATAGTATTCGTATTTGTTTAGAAATGTTATAAGTGATTAATATTGTACCTATTCTTTAGCATTACGCCTACACGTTATTCATTCATCTTTTCATGAAAATGTTGTACCTATATAGCATGAAATATACTATGTGTGGGACGTGGGTATATGAATGTTATGGTGTTAGGGAAACGGATATAACACCTATTGTAATGATATGGTATGTGGAAACAAAATATATCATTAGAATAGCTCGTATCCTTTTTGCTAACGCCTAACACCGCTATTTTTGAATTTGAATTTTTAATACCAACTATATTATGTAATTTTTTTTATAAACAAAAAAAAATCAAGAACCTACACCTCCCCAAATTCAGAAACTCAGTTTTTCATATAGATACTAGATAATATAGGTACAATATTGTTTTGGTATCTGTAGTGTGACTGTTATACAATATAAATAGATATAGATAATACATACCATCAAGACTTGACAAAATCCTATTTACACAAAGACAAACTTTACATTTGTACTGAATCAACTTAACTAAGATGATGCTACTCGGACTGCAGAGAGCACCAACTGTAGTGTGTCTGTGACCTGTGTATACTGTATTATGTACCTATATAGGTAATGCTTGTAAAAAAAAAAAAAAAAAAAAACAATACCTATTTGTTACTTCACTCTGTGAGTAATTTAACAAAAACTTTTGAACGAAATAACTTTTTCCTAGAATATGTAATAATATTTAGGTATGTATTAATAATAAGGTTTATACGCTCGTTACACCATTATGCGTGATTTTTCACCGTTAACTATAGAGTAGTACCAATAACTTTATCTATGTCTAGATAAGTTTATCTATAGGTACGCCGTAGGTGGGCGACTTTCATTTGGGCGAATAACCCAAAATAACATCATATAATTTGGGTGAAATTTACACAGACCCCTATTTATCTAATAGGTACATCGTTTGGGCAAGCCGAGTTATTAATTTATGAAATTTAGGAAAAATTAAAAAAATATAATTGTTATACTATAATATTATTCAAAAAAATCATTTATAAAATTATAACTAATTGGCGACGATAATCTTGACAATTTAACCAAGTAATGCATACCAGCGACATATATACCATATTATAATAAGTACCTATACGTTTTCCTTCCTATTTTTAGGACTCTCAGTTAACTCTAACTGGTATGGTTAAAAATGTAATATATTGTCATATAAATTATCATAATATTGTATTAAAAATAGCAACTATTTTTTTTTATTAGTATGGTGTATTGGTATCGCATACGCCATACAGCATACCATTTGTCTAATAGGTATAATCTATTATTGTTAATTTTCCGGTTTGATATTCTTCCCATGATTTTAATGTATAGTCTTGTTTTTCTCTAGTATTTTTACGTAATATATTGATTTTTTAATTGTTGATAGAATTAATTTTTAGTAAGGTTTCTGTTTGAATTTCTTTTAAAATATTTATTACTTGATAAATATTAGGACGTGGATGATAAAATTGCGAGTTATAATTACTGTGAGATAATTCAGCCCCTTTAGAAGTAGGTACTTGGTTCATCAGTTGGTTTTTTTGTCCATAGCGAAGGTGGGAATTTGGCATCTTCTATTTATCTATAATATAATTATTTAGAACGTAGTCTGAAAAATTAGAAATATTGGTCGGACAAATAGACATCAACTTTATAAATCCATATTGAATTTGCTCTGATGGTAATAGCGGTAATGTACGCGAAAAATAAATAAATAATTTAATTTTTAATCTCAATTATATACGTATTATCTGACATTCAGCTAATCACTGGACACTGATGTATTACAATAAATAAATATATTTTTTTGTGTGTATAATTTAAAAAATTAAAATGCATATTTTACAATTTAAAAAAATAATTTATAAATTCGCCTAAATGATCGGTTAATTTTTCGCCCAAAATGATATATTATGCTCTACTCGGGTAAATTTTGGGTTATTCGCCCAAATAAATAACGCCTCTGTAGGTATAGGTATAACTGTCAACAACTCAACAGATAAAATATTTATCACTTGTTAGTTGTCAAATGTTGATTGTTTTCTATACGAAATCTTCTACTCACAACTGTTTGAATTCAGTATTTTGCATACGATTGTACGATCCTACTTTATACATTTTGTATTATAATATTATGTACCTACCAATTTTCTATACCTAATGTTAAATGTCTACTGACTGCGGTTGTCCAACCAATTTTCATCCAACCTAAAATTTTTTAAGAAATATGTAATTATCACATACATTTCAAAACTTAGAAATATAGGTATGTGCATTGTGCATATATTATTTTTAATGAATTAGTAGCTATTTGTTCTAGTGAACAAACTTTCTTATTTCTAAAAAAAAAATAGATTAAGATTATTTACTGGGCCAAGAAAGAGTAGGAATCTTTTCTATAGTACCTAAACGATTCACAATAAGAACTGATTTTTGAAGAAGTTAATTTTTGATATAATACATATTATAATGTTACCTATATTATTTATTTTTATAACGTTTGCTAATTAGTAATTATTATTGTGTTTCGTGATTTGATACTTTTAGATTACTTTAATGAATAAAGAGTGTATAGTAAAATACTAAAATGCATACCTATTGTATTTTTATATAGGTACCTACTTACTTATTTGCTTACAGCTTAGTGCTTACACTATAGGACAAATTTTTAGATTTTTAACGAATCGATGAATGTATTGATTTTACAATGAAGTGTTATTTTTTTGTTAATTTGTTTAATCAAAATTTTTGAAAATTTAATACTTACAAAATTCCACTCTAAGTATTGGTCTTGAATATTTGCAAGAAAATGTATGGACAAATTAACAAAAAGCGGGCAAGTGGGTACCCGCTCTGCTGTACATCAGGTGCCGTGTGGATCACTATATATTGTAGGAGGGTTAAATTTGAATCCAATGATAATTATCATTGTATACGAAAAACGATTCTGAACGAAGATGATTTGTCAGCCTAGGATATAATTTTCAGTGGTTGGTAAAAAAGGTGGTTTATGTTTTAATGGCCTGAATACATCAAAATTTAAGTTTTTTTGTAATTATTATTAGCTAACCTTATGGAAAATCTTGTATTAAATTTTCAACTCTTAGCTACTTATACAAAAATTTGTATAAATTATACCTATAAAATAATTTGCAAATATTCATGATTTTGACGAATTTTCGTCATTATTTGAAATTTAAATGCTAATAAAAAAAAATTGTGCCTATGTATTCTTATAATTTTTTAATCACTATAAGAATATAACTTATGAGGAACTTTGTATTAAATTTTCA
>VUJU01002592.1:0-35259 GCA_009835225.1 Aphis craccivora
TTTTTAAGAAATTCTATGAACAATGACCGATTGTCAAATTTGTCATCACTGGCCATTGAAAAACAAATGTTGAGCGAGTTATCCACAGATCCTACATTTATTGATGATGTTATTGATTTATTTGCAAAAACAAAAAATAGAAAAATAGATTTAATCTATAAAATAATATAAAAATTTGTTACTTGTTAGTACTATGAATAAAAAGTTTATTTGTGTATTTTGGTTTATATAATTTCTTTCTAAAAAATATTATTTTAATTTTGTCTACCCTAATCTCGAACCCAAGCTTCGCCACTGAAATATTGTTAAATATTTGACATTGTAGCGACGTGCTTACCTCAATGATACACGAATTTTTTTTTTCAATTACTCTATAATATATTTTCTAATGTACTTCAACGGAGTCTGGTTTGATACTCAATACGACTATTTGACATTGAGCTTATTTATTTCACAATAATGAAGATCCCCAGATAGAATAGCATTGTATATTGTGAATAATGTGTATATTTGAATGCAGTATGATATGAATTGTAAGTTCGACGCACGTATTCTATGGAACCTTATAGTTAATTTTACGATTGTGTAGCCCAATAGAATCGTGAAGTTTGAACCTATAATTTGAAGACTATGTTTAAGGTTAAAATACTTTACTGTGAACCCGAGAATATAATAATATTATAACGATATTGTATTTTAATCCCATATTCAAGTAGAGGATGTACAATAATTGATTTTTTAGTTCACTAATATAAATAGTATTAAGATCATGCAGACTATTTGTAAGCTTACTGATAATGATTTTATGATGATAGGTATTTTTTTAGTTAAGACGTTTAATAATGATGTCATAATATAATACAATATGTTTGGTAGTTATTAATATTAAAAATATAAAATTATTCATCTTTTTTTCTATTTGTATAGTTTAAAAATATTAATTAGTTGCCTATTAACATAAATGTACAGTTAACTACTAAAGAATCAATTAAATACTAAAAATCAGTTTCTTAAATAAAAATACAAACAAAAATAAATTCCCTGCCAATATTGCATTAAATTACCTTATTATAAGTACTTAACTTGATATCAAGTCAAATTTACTTCAATAAAATCGTGTTAAAAAAAAAAAAAAAAATACAAAATTGAATTATAAATCCAATGTATAATTTGATTTTAAAAATAATAAACATACGTTTCCCAAACCCCACCACTTTCAAATTTTCCAAATTTTTTTACACCAATATTTAGCACGTATTTTGCATGAATTCGCACAACCGTTCCCAAAATCTGTATGGCATCGGTTTGCCCGGAAAACTCAATTTTCCATGGACAGGGTGGGGGAAAACCAGTGCTGTACAAATTTTGGGAACGGTCGTGCGAATTCATGCAAATCACGTACTAAATATTGGCGTAAAAAAATTTAGAAAATTTGAAATGGGTGGGGTTGGAGAAACGTACGTTAATAAATGAATACGTAGGTATAACCGAGATATGGAGTCGATAGTATAGATTTTAAATGCAAAATAGATATTAAAACCATTAATTTAAATTATATTATAAAATATTGAATTTTTTTCATGATGTCTCATGTCTCATACAAGTTTTGTTATATTTTACATAACGCTATGTATAATATTATCGTAAAGTATTTAAATATTATTATTCAAAGAGGTAGAAATACAATGTAAGAGAAAAGTTAAAAAAAAGTAATCACCTATGAAACTCATTAATTTTCGAAAAAGGAAAATCTCACTAAAAGTTCAAAGTTTAAACCTAAAACTAATTAAATTTTCAAGTTTGCGAATATTATAGTAAAATAACAATAACAGTTAACAATATTTTACACTGACTACAATAACTAAAAAAGGTTAGATTACTGAATAGGAATGTATTGCGGAACATTGTTTAATTTTTATCACAATCTTTTAGAAATAATTTGTTATTTTATTTTTTTTATTTTTGCAACTTCACAGAAATAAAAATAAACTAAATAACGTATTATCAAAATTGCTTAGCATAAGAAAAAAAAGAATTTTTATTTTATAGTCTTACGTCGGTATGTTCAATTCAGTGGAGACAGAAATGTTAGGTTGTTAATTTTAAATGTCAAATGTTATATAGGTACATTTTCTATTGCATACCTAATAGTATTTGTATTGAGCATACTATAATGTAATGTAAGTACAGGAGATATTATTTATAATTTATTCAAACGGTATATTAACTAAATAAACAATATAATATGGAGATAGTACTACTAGTTGTATATAAAAATACAATGCGAGGTCATTAGGTCAGTATTCAATAAATTGCGAAAAAGTTTATTGCGTCCAGTTATGTTTCGGATTAGGAATTATGTCTTTGAGAAGTATTCGATTTTTTGAATAGAACCCAGAACCCAGTCATTTGGTGACATTCAAACTTTTATAAAATACCTACATGTGCCAACAAAATTTCACCCTGAAACAGTGCATATGTTTAAAAAAAATAAGCTCCTTTGTATTTCTGAATTTCACTAAAAAAGTTTATGCACTAAAACAGTCATAAATAAAAACTTAAATGATTATACCTGTAAATATGTAATAATTTAAATTATTACGTGTAAGAAATGTTTAATTTAACCTAGCATTTCTAATTTGAAAAATATGTTTTTTTTTAAATTTTAAATTTTCATAATTTTAAATACCTATACTCGTATTATGAATTCGAATATATATTTTTTCATTTAATATTAGTTATATACTTATATTATATGTATATATGAATATATAATATATAAACTGTGATTAAATATAGGTACGAACAAATAAGTTAAATTAAATTATCTATATAAACATTTCCATAGTCATATATATTATAATAGTTATATAGTTATGTATAATATTTAGAGTTTTTTTTTTGTTTTGATTTATACATATATTTTTATTAAAATATTTGATGAATATAAATACTAGAAGGTATCTAAAATTAAAAAAATATATATATTGTATCTATAATATAATATTATATTTAATATTTTTCAATAACATTAAAGTTCAACCATTTGTTTATATTGTTTATAATATTATAATTCTAGTATGGTAATAGAGTGGTTAGTTCAAATATTATATAGCTTATATTTATTCAATAATTCAATATTTGAACTGAAAATGACCATCTTTCTAACTAAATATTAAATGGTTATTAAACAGATCATTCTATCGTTATCGTGGTTTAACGGAACACGCTTTTTATTTATTAATAAACACAATTAATTTTCTTAGGTTTATTCTCGCCAACAGCATATGATTATTTTTTTTATAAAAGCGAGATATTTAAATTATTGTGTTCAAGCCGAATTTTCCAGCTTTGGCATAATATGTACTATTTTCGACATTTGAATTTCGTATATTTTATCCCACTGGTTTTATTTTTAAGTAACCCCTATAGTCTATACAGTCCATTAAGATACAAGAAGTAAATGTATGTATTTGCTACTACACTATTAAACCACTTTTTACAGCCTCGAGATAAGAGTAAGGCAGGCATAATCGTAGCTTAATACCTACAGCTTTTACTCGGGTATGTTATATTTAAAGAATTGAGTTTTGAGTTGAACATTTTATTATTAATGGAGAAATAAGTTCCTAAAATGCATTGAATGAAAGTTTATTCTCAAATGTATTCCATTTCGATGCGTTATTCTTACATGGTTGATGTTAACTGAAATAGGTACATAAATCATCTCAAATTATCCATAAACTTAACATAACCTAACCAGCGTCTATATCAATGAGCAAATTATATAGTCATATTTTAATTTTGAACGAAAATAATTTCATCATTAATTGACTTCATTTAACTTTATTGCATTAATTATTAATTCTATATTACCTATATTGGAATTTGGTACCTATTTTTCTTTGTAATATAATACAAACAAGTTCAGTAAAAATGTAACTGATACATTTTATTTTTACTTATATTTGAATATATTTACTTATATTATGTTATTTATAATATATATATATATATTATATTGATTGATAATTTTCATAATATGTTTGCATTTCGCGGCTATATTATTATGTACAATATAGTACATGGAATTCAAATGAAAATTAATTTGTAATAAAATGCGATATTTTAGAAATTTTGATATGAAATTTATTATTACATGACAGACAATTTATATCATATAATAAAATGTCACTGGAGTAAAAAATATTTGTTTGTAGATGAAAAAGTCCACAAAATTAAACTTGACGTACTAATTCATGCACTTAACACAAAATAACTAAAACCGAAACAGGCCGAAACCGCTCGAAATCGTTTCTTGAACGTGATGATTAATGACCTTTCGAAGCACACCCGCTTGAGTTTCCTACTCAAAAGTAGTGTTGTATTGTAACATTTCCAGTCAAGTCTGCAGTTATTGTTGTAAACAACTATTTCATCAACAATTTTGATTATTTTTTATTCAATGGTAGAATAATTATTTTTAGGTAAATCAAATTTCATCAAAGCTTCACAATGGCATGATTAGATTGTAGTAAAATAATGTAAGTAAATAAATTGTTATCATATCATTGTTGAATAGATCAATATAAGACGTATTCTTTATCCAAAAGATTAATATAATAATACACTTAAAATATGTTTCATTAGGTTAGGTATTATACTATTTTTATTTTTTGTAACGATATAAAAAATATTAACCATAACAACTTGAACATTCTGTTTTCTACTGAAATTATTATTTTCTACATAAAACAATGTAATTTTAAAAATATTCAGAGTATATTTTTAGATATTAAAGTCATTTCTAGCTTAAGATTTTTTTTTTAAATAGCGATTATAACAATTTTAGGTTTATTTTTAAAGCTTTTTAGCTACGTAGGTACGTTACGCTAGACCGGCCCATTTCGAAATATTGGGAAATGTTTGCACTGATATTTAGCATGTAATTAGCATGGATTTACGTGTCTAAAATTAGAATCTGTACGATAATGGTTAAACAGCAAAACCCAGAATTTAATAGGCCGGGTTGGAGCAACGTACGTTTTTTAGCATTAAAATTTACAAAAACGCAAGATAATTTTTATAGATATTTCAAGTTAAAACAACAATGTAAATTTAAATGAAAAATCTATTTTTTTCTTATTTTTAAGAATGTATAAAATATGGTTTTGCATGAATTTGAATTTTGGTGTGATCACTCCTTATATTATGATTAATCACTAACGATGAAATGTTCAACCGGTATGTTGAAAAGTATTTATAAAATTATAAATGCATTAATAACAGCTAGATTATATTATATGTATATAGTTAAGCTATATTATATGAAATAATATTATAATTATATATAGTGGAGTGATTTCCCTGAAGTTTATTTTTGTTTAAACTATATCGAAAAATAAATAAATAAATTATCATGATACAGATAATTTAAAAAGCTAGTAAGATGCATTTTATTATGTATGTTTAACTGTTACCTCATGTTACCATAATATGTAATCTTAATTTTAAAATTGAAGTATAATCTTTTTAAACTTTCTACCATCTTCAACTAACTTAATACTCGATCAATGTTATACATTATATGTCACTCAATCATTGTCATCATTGTTCTTTTACAAAAATTAGATAATTTATTAAATGTCTCGTACCTTAGTCGTAATAGTTATACCTAGGCAGTAGGCACCTACTCTTAATATGACATTATATTGTATAAAATATGTTTCAAAAAAACACTTCACAATACAATATGAACGAAACTTAAACTAACAGAGACATTATCATAAATTTAATAAAAATAAAAGATTTTTATCTAGACAATGGAAACTCCAATACCTAAGTGTTAATTAGTTAAATTTGAGTTATTACTTTTTATTATACTAAGACTTGGTATTATTTTATTATATAAATGTAAAATGATATTGTTTTATAAAAATAAAATAATAATTACATAATATATTCATATAATCGTTGACAAAACTGTGTTAAAGTTCTAACGGAAGCATTAAACAAGCATTCGTCCAAATTTATCGATTAAAAATTTTATTCAAGCAGACCATAGCTGTTAAATCGGTATTCAAATTATTATTGCAGTTGTTAACTAATAATTGTTATTCAAAACTGCAGTAATTATTCAGAAATTTCCACTCCTACTCAATTTATATCGTTATCGGCCCCAATATTTGTATAATATCTAGATAAACACGTAGTTTATATACATTGTACGAGTGTACGACTATAATATTATTATTGTTTAGTTCTTCGAAAATATAATGTGTCCCACTGACCAATTATCTCTCCTTGTCCGTCCATAACACTATGTGTGACTTTGACGGTATGATGAGATTATTACAAAGAGTCATCAATCGACTTAATTATTAACAATCACAGAGCGATAAATTAAGTATGAAATTGTTATTATTTTCATACGAACCAAAACATCAAGAAAAATTCAATGAAATTGTTTTTTAAATAATTTTCTATTTCAGTGTAATAATATATAATTACACTATAACATTTTAATAGTCATCCAATATTACCATGTATTATTATGGGTTCGTTATCTAGTATATATATATATGAATATTTTGATGTAATATTGTCACTTAAGAACCCAGGTCACCATGTCGTTATTAACTCTGGAACGTTTAATACATAATATGTATTCATAAAAAAAACATTTTTACCTAAGGTTTCATAAGATCGTTCTTGATGATGGTTAATATTTTAACTTTAGATAGGCAATAATGAAGATAATAAAATCAAACGAGAATATTAGAATTTGAATAGGATTAGGCACAGGCCCAAGGATCAGATGATAATATTTTATTATATGAATTTTGTATTATCGTATAAGTACACCATGTTACTTTAGCTTAATTATAGGCTTTTAGTTGAAAGATTAATTTATGATTTATAATACCATAAGTGAATTAACTTATTAATTATTCAGAATAGGTATCTAATTATAATTTGATAAAAATAAAATATAATAATTACTCATATAACATTTATTACACATACAAATAATATCTTGAATGAGAACCATTGAATAAGATTTTAAAACTCCTTTGTAGGAGAGTCTTTCATTTTGTACCTCTATTCGAGCAAAAACTAGTTGAACATAAACAATTGAGTATTACATTGTAAAAGCGATAAAATGTTATTCGCCGCTGGTTTATAAGTATTATAGTTTTCATATTTTGTTTAATTTTAAATAACTAATTTACACTAACGGTGTATCATTTTTTCATCAATTTTACCTTTACGGAATAATATTTTTAAAATGAGCGTAAACATGAGGTTGAGATTATAATATGCCAAAAATGTAACACCTATTTATTTATTACAATATACCGTGTAGTATAATAGTTTCAAAGTTTCAAATCATGTGTTGTTTTATTTTGATAACCAGAACAAATTGCGAGCGTTAGCGCCCGTGTGCGTTAAAATGCGGGTTAGGTGGTTTGACGAAAAAATAATAATGACAATAATAACAATAATAATAATAATAATAATATTAATGATATAAACCAGAAAAACTCGTTAGATCTAGATTTTATAGTGACCCAATTGAATATTCGCCATCGTCGCGTTTTTTTCCCCCCATTGGAAGTAAAAAGTTTGGCTAAGAAGTTATAAGGTATATATATTATATATGTATAAAAAAAAACGTACTATACACTGAGCATTATAGCACAACTGCGCTCAGTAGTCGTCGGAACGTAAAACTTTTACGGCGTATAATGTTATTGTGTTATTTTTTTTTTTTTAGTCCCTTTTTTCTTCGTATACCTACTTCTTTCTTAACGTCATTTTTTTTTTTTTGTACTTTACTCCTTTCGTCCACACCGCGAGAACACTGAGGCCCGCGGCCACCACCGCCGATTTACTCGAGGATTACATGGACTACGTCGCATATATTTGTATATAAATATAATAATCTACTTATTATTATATCTGTGTATACCTGATGCCACAAGCCCACAACACGGGCAAACGAGTATGAAAATAATGAAAAGAAGAAATAATTTACCGTCCATACTGTACTATAATTATATACGCAAACAAAAACGATAAAATACAACGACCGATTTAAAAGTCATGGGTTTGAGATTTGTCCGGACACAATAATGCAGAACAGTGGAATAATAAATATTAAATATTGCGAACAAAACATACCTACCCATACTTCCATACTTTACGATAACGCGTTCTCGTTGTTTCGTATTACCTACTTAACTACTGAATAATAATAAAATTGGGTTAGATTACAGATGTTGGAGAAGGGGGGGATCTCCTTAACTTTTCAAAATATCGTTTTTTTTTTTTTTTTTTTTAATTCATGTTCATAAATTTAATAATGTTGATACGTTCATCAGACTAATAACTAGAGCCAGGATTTACATAAAATAAAAATTGGTAAAGTATATGTATTTGGTTTAGATATTGAAAATATGCAATAAAAAATGTTAAAAAAATTTATATGATGATTAAAATAGTAAAAAATATTTTTGGTAACTGTAAATGTAAATTAACATTTTTAAATGTTATAAAGCTTTGATATGGTGTTTAAACATTTTTAAAAATGAAAGACCTTCGAATAGATCTTAGTGTTTTTTTAATACTTTCTAAAGCTACGTTCAACATAACATGGCGTAAGCGTAATGATGTATTTTTTGCGTTTAAATTATAATACTTCTTTGAATTAGACTATAATGGACATCGTTGTAATATTATTTCCATTTAAAGTATATTATATAATATATTATACATATACATTTTATTCCTCGATTTTTAGATGGATAATTTTCTATTTTTCTCTTACCAACCACCATTACTAAAATACATTATAAAATGTGCACTTTGCATGTTAATAATTTAAATTTGCTATAAGATGTATTGTATTAAACATTTTTAAAATAAAATGACCACTATTTGATTCAACATAATATGATTCGTGGATATTACAAACAAAAGCAGTAATCAGAAGTTGCAAAAAAAAAAAAAAAAACATGCAATCGCATATAAATGCTAGCTCTATTAATACGTATTCTATAACATTTTGTATTAACGCGTGGTTGTAACTTTTATTTATTTGGATATTTATCAGGTTATTCAGTTATATTGTTATTTATTACGGTTTATATAGGTAGGAGAGAGATTTGAGAGAGATTTCATTAGCTGAAATGACTGAACATAAATTATAACTGAAGCATAAAATAAGTACCAACTCGTTTATGTTTGTCTTTCGCATTCACTCGGTAAATCAAAAGTATGTTTCGATTTATTTTGTAACGTACTAAGCGTTAATTTTTTTTTATTATTTGTGATTATTGAATAATAAAAACTTTTTTTTTTTTATTAATTTTATAAATTAACTAAAAATTAAATTAAAAAGTTGCTTCAAAGTGTGATTAATTATTACTTACATCTCATTACTTTTCTTATTAACATATTTTTGTTTCTAAATAAAATACATGTTAATATATTACCTATACAAAAAAAATAATTGAATTATACGTCTTATTTTATTTTTGATTCGTATTTATATTTAAATTATATTTTAAAATTATACAAATAGTAATTAGTACAATGATGATACATTAATTATAATATAATAGAATTTAACATTATAATAGCTATATAATTAATATATATATTTGTATCTAATATATTATAGTATACTTCATACATACATTTAATAATTTTAGAATAAATTCGTGGTATTCTAAATATAGGTACTACAGTAAAAAATTTAACATAACTAATTTTTTTTAAATAAAAATCTAAAATGTCAACAAACAAATAAATAGTGAAATAAAATAATTTAATAACGTATAAATGTTTTTTTCTATAATTTATTTTATTAATGCATAACAAATACTAATTCTAAATGCAAACTTAGATGTATTGATCCTAAAATAGGGTACAAAAAGTCCAAGGGAGAAGCAGTTTGTCCGCTCATAAATGATTCTACGAATTGAATATGTTAAGTGAATGTAAAGTATATGAAAATAACATTTACTTATACATTTAGAGTCACATAAATATAACCCATATAGGTACCTAGTATTTACATTTTTGAAAACTAGAAGATCAATACATTATAGAATATAATAATTAATATCTATATATTATGTTCTGTAATATTAACATTTATTTATTTACTTAGCATATTATAAAAATGTATATAATTAGTATAAAATTAACTTTAGGGGCATATATCAGGTAATACTATAATATTATAAAATATTCAAATTGGTTAACGAGTATTTATAGAAACGTGATAGGCAAGAATATATTTTAGATATAGCCATATATGTATACAATAATAAACTCTAGTCAAAGTTAACATGCATTATTTATTATAACAGAATTAGAGTAAGTATTAAAAATATCTATATCTATATTCTATAGTAAATATGTAAACATGTATTAAAAATAAAAATGATAATTTTTCATTTATACCATTCAACATAATAATAGTAATGCTTCTCCGTAACGTCATCACAATATAAGTATCAGCTATTTCTTCAACAATTTTTTTCAATATTTGTGTTACCGTTATAACAATGTACCGACTATCTTAGTGATTGGATAATATGACTTCTGAAACCATATCTGAATTCGTTATGAAGTTCACACTAAATTATTTCCGCTCTTTTTAGATAGAATTCCTTATAAACAAATAATAAAAAGCAACTACCTATAAAGTCATGAAAAAAACTACCTATATGCTCTTTATTTTTCACTATGTTTTTAAGATACCAAACTAATATGGTTGATATTTTTTAATGCTAAAATGTTAACGGTGAACATACAACAATGAAGATAGAAAACAACAAAATGTTCAACAATATTTTTTGGTAAAATTATACTGAACATTGCATACTATTTTTTTTTTTGATTGCAAAGAAAACCATCGGATAGAATAGACTATATATCAATAGTTTAGTTTTAGTTTTAATAATTATTGCTGCTTTTAATTTAGTTTCTATAGTTAACATTTTTTTTTATAGACATTTTTAAATTTTAATAAGTATACCATAGATTTATCATCATTATTAATTTTCAATATTTGTATGACATTAAATCATCACAATAGTAGTTTTTCATTTATTATAATTTATAAGTATAACCATATTTATTGCGTAATAATTATTTATTGTGATTCAAATGATATAAGTACTCCGGAGAATATGAAAAAAAAAGAATCAAAAACCAATTAATAAGTATGGTATTTTTGAATTAAACTAGCGAACGTATTCCCAAATGGTTTTCAACCGAATATTTGTTTTAAAACTAATGTATTCGATGTTCCACATCGACTGATTATTTGAGGTTGAAATCAAATAATTCGACTGTAAAATATATTATTTTTAACTTGTATTTTCGATTTATTTTGAGTTTATATATTATGTATAGGTATGTATAATAGGTATCCATTTCCCCAACTGTTTTCGATTACTTATATGTGTTCAATAATGTTTTACGTTAGCTGAATGTTGTTTACGATTGAAATCGATTTATTCGATTGTAAAACAATTTTTTGACCATTGTTATTTGTATTATTTGGTGCTTTTCTAGAAAATAGAAGTTAAGCAATAAAAATAATTACAGTTATAAATATTTACAATTTACAAATACGATTTAGTGTTGAGTGCAGACTTATTTAATTCAAGTTAAGTAATTTTTAACCAAATTATTATTGCAAATTAAATTTAACAATTACCTACAGGAATTTTTATATTTTCACATTCACTAAGAAAAAATTAATTAATTTTTATTTTAAATGATAATTTATTTCACTGTAATCTCAACTCGTAAGTTGGCTTAAAACAAGACCCGTACATTCATATCTTATGAATAATGAATTATATGTACCTAATAATAAAATAATAACAATAATTTAAGCTTATTATTATTAATTTTTTTTTTATTTTAAAAAAAGAAAGGTTATATAGACTTCGTTTTTTAACGCACATTAGAAAAAAAATTAATATTGAGTTAGTTGTAGTGGAAAATCATCCAGTTAAAAATGTCATTTTTAAAGTAGTTTGGTGCAACTTTATGATAGAACTAAAAGTTGTCATGGAACTTTAAAAATTGCATATCTATGAAAGACGAGTAAAAGCAATTTATTTCAGATATATTCTGAAAGTCTGAATTATTATAAAAGTCCATTGCGAATACGTCGGTGATCGTACTCTCTTCATAACAATTTTATTGTTTTTTTAGCATACATTAATGATAAATGGAAGACTAAAAATATAAAACAAGAGATGCTTTGTACCTTATGATAAAACTTAATTTGAAATTAGAAATTAGAAATTAGAAATAACTACACTTCATAGAATATATAGACTAGAAAAAAAAATTAGTAAACTCAATTATCTAATTAAAAAGACAACAGTTTAAAAAAATATAATATGTCATTTTGACAAATGTAACAAGTACTGAATTTAAAATGAATACCCGGATGCGTTGATATTTTAAATACGGTTCTTAATAGCTGTGATGCATGGCGATGAATTTGAGAATCCGTGAATACTGAAATAATTATTAAAAAAACTTATGACCATAGAAGTGTATATAAATGTATACATATAAGTCAAATATAGTATTATTATTATATGTTTTATTATGTAGTAAATTCAAATCTAAACATAAATACTTATATAGATTTTATCTATACATTTAAATTTAAATTTTTATGTGTAATACTGAAATATTATAATTAAAAACCTAATATTGTTAAATATTTTTACTAAATAATACTATTTTAGCAATTATAAATATATTGATTTGTTAAAAAAAAAGGCTAAAAATCAAAATAAAATAATATTAATTTATCTATAATTTTAAAATTTAAAATTTATAATAAAAACTAAAGGAATCACCGTATACAACTAATAACGAGATAATTGTTTATTAATATAAAATGGAATTTATAAATATATGTATAATACATTAGTTTTAAGTATTAAAACTTATGTTGTAATAAGTTTTTATTTGAAAAACTCGTATGATAGAAGAGTTAGATAAATCATTTTTAAAGGAACAAATAAACGAGTATACTATGACTACTAACAAAAAAGTTTATTAAAGACAACATAAATGGTGAATCAATTTTACCAACAAGCAGTTTTGAAAAGAAGACCAATATAATAATTTTTCAGATTGTCTGCGGTCAACTAGACTACTTAAATTCAAAGTTTGGAGAACTAATTGAATGGTTGTGACTTTATGAAGTGCACATGAATTGCTCTAAATTCAAAAAGTAAAATAAAAGAATATTTACGTTGAACATGCCCAATAAATTGTGAATTCAAAGGAGTGCGTGGATCCTAAATATAACAACATATTTAAAAATGGTACAGACTAAAAACAATTAAGGAGTTCAAGTTTAAATTCTTTAAAAATCTAGTATTTTAAGAGCTATTCAACATTTTTTTTAATGTGTTACCTAGGGCAGAAAGTTGGAGAAAAACAAACATTTTAATAATTATTTGTTCAACATCTCCACTAACGGCTCAACTGTATAATGTATTAAACTACAAAAGACCTGACCTAGGTTGTTAAAACTACATGGCCAGTCAGCCACATACTTATATATAATTAATATTATAATTTAGCTTAGTTCTTGAGTTACTCCTAAAATTAGGTAATCCACTAAATTAATTCAACACATATTAAAAATATATAAATACAAAATGTGTAAATTAAAAATGATAAAGCACGTCACCTGGTACGCCGTGTCAAATTAACTTTATTATTTTTAAAAATGCTGGAAAATTGGTACAACTCTGCTGTAAACTAGAGTCAAGTGAGTTAAAATAGTAATGGATATCTTAAATTTAATTCAATTATAATACATTATTGTACCTATATGAAAAACAAACCTGAGTGGAGAAAAATTGTCAGACTATATCACTAAATATATTTCATGATAATATTTAGCTTATAAAGTCATTTTAGTATTAAAATTAAATATATATGATAGTTACTCAAACGGACTATTATGTTATTGGTCAAAATTATAACCTTCGCTCAAACGACCATCGCCCATAAAACTTACATCCGTTAGCTGTTCAAAAAAAAAAAGATTTTGTTAGATGAATGCAACATATAAGTTATTTATTAATGACAGTTACGACAAGTGTATACCCTTCCTTTTATGTATCGTTAGATTAACGTTTTACTAAAATTTAATCAAATAATACGAATTTTAAACATGACACGAACCAGGTTAACTTTACGCACGACAATAAAATTGGTACATCACTATAAAGTATGTACTGTGTTTATTCGTACATAACTATTAAGCTCGAGAATTATACGTAACTCGAATACCATAACAACGAACTTCGGTGAATTGCTGAAGAAATGTATTGTTTGAGATATATTTTGCAAGAATAATCACCAATTATAATTGATTTAACTATACCACTTGGATACGTTTTTAGGTCTCACTGCGATTTATGTTTACTCTGTAATCTGGATCATGGGTATAGTTTGCGTTAGAAATAATGTATAATATAATACTAAATTACTAAAATATAGTATAGGTACATTAAGAATGAACTGGCTTTGATTTCTTAAATTTTCAAATCAAAAAAATTCGACATTTTCCACTGTTTTATTTTTATCCTGCACTTTGATATGAATACCTATAATAAATGACTCAAGTTCATATCATCTAATAGTTATCACTTTATTTTTATTTCATCTTGATGACTGTAAAATTACAGCAGAAGTTATTATCGAACAAGATACCTATGATAATATTATGACTTTTGCATGAATTTGAGTAACATGTCGATATTAGTATTATAGTGGTGGCATAGGTGGTGATATCGAGACTTACTTAAATAAAAATATGAACCTTTATTTATTCAAAACAAAATCATTTAATTTTAAAATAAAATGTTATTACTTATTATGTACAATACAATTAATTATCAATCAAATTGTTCACTAGAATTTATTAATCAATCCAACATTCCAACCAATAATATTTAAAGTTTTTAATTTATAATATTAAATTAGTAGATAGTTAAAGTAGCAGTCAGTGGAGCAAAAGCAGACAATGTCTATACAAAATCCGTAGAATCCCTATCATACAACGATATAAGATATTTTCGTTATTTATTTGTCAGACTTTTTGGTCTATTTGATTTTGGGTCATGTCGAAGTTTAAAATATAAAGTTACGAGTAAATCAAATATCAATGTGATAACTTGGATTCAAATGCTCGTATTTTATTCCGTTAATATAGTTATTTTTATAAAATAAATATTTGGACTAAAATGTCTCACCTAGTAAAGAAATAAAAGAAAAAAAAAAGAAAATTTTTTAAAAAAAACCTATAGTTAGTTAGTTTCTAATTTGCAACTCAAGCAGTATTGTATTTCGTTCTAAAGCAAATAATCTAATTTCAAGTTTATTATGTTGTAAAACGAAATATTTCAATGAATACAAATATAATTTAGTACGCAAAAAGCATTTCTTCTTTTGAACTTATTCAACCATAATGCTACGTCCTTTTTTATTAAAGGGATTCAGATTATAGAAAGCTCATATATACTTAATGTAGTGCTGGGAATTTTATGCTAAAAAAAACTAATAAAATAACCTACACAAAATACCTTCATGTCCTAAAATTTTTAAACAATACACTTATAAAATGAGCTAATTATATATACACACTATTGAAAATTGAGTGCGAATTGTACATAGCAATTATTTTATGATTTTGAGGATACTGAATTTGGTATATATTTTGTTTATTTTCTTTGATCATAAAAGTATTAAGTATCTATTTATAGTACGTATATATTATATTTATTTGTAGTACTGGTCGAATTGGAATCGTATTAGTTGAAGTTTATGGCATTTTAAATAAAAGTTATATTGATTTTAAATGTTTTTGTTGATAGAAGAGTATATATTGTATACAATTATACAATTTTTTCAAATTGATTTTTGAATTTTCAAATAAAAATGCGTTTAAAGAATTTATTATATCCTTACTTCTAATATAAAGTATAATATTAATAATAATAACAATAGTGAATATAAGTTGTAATGTTTCAAATTCTGGATAATATCAGATGCTTATCTCATAGGTAATAATTAGTAGGTATATGAATTGAATGGTGTGTCATTGGTTTTCAATATTGTTTGTTTAATTATTATATATCTCTTATTATGCTTTTTGAAAATAAAGTTTATGTGAACAATATTTATAATATTTTGCTTTCACTCACCAAAACAACTTCTCCAAGTTACGAAATTGTTATAATATTAGTCATGTAGTATATACCCATGTATAAGCATTAATACATAACGGCATAGCTTTTCATAAAATATTTTAACAGTTAAAAAATAAAAAATATATTAAAATAGCTCATTAAAAATAGCAGAAGGTTTACGAATTATTATTAATCATAAAAATTTTTTTAATAAAATTAATATTAAAAAAAGTTAAGTTAGGTTAGGTTTTTTTTTTTAAGAATGAAATGACGACGCCCCAAAAACTGCTTTCGCACTACCGCTGGGGCGCCACCATCGTTTATTGACAAGAAACCCAATACAATTTGTGATGTTTGAATTCACAATAAAATTAATTTTACAGTGACACAAGAGGCTTTATCCTCTGCTTTCACCTTCGGTCCACAATAACTGACTAAGCTATTACTATTCATTTTCTTTCTTGTTCCCGCCACTGATAGATGCCACCACTGAGATCGCAGAGTATGACACTGTTCTGTACGTAGTGGCAGTCTGTATATAGGTTCTTCTTTGTACCGCTTCAAGTTTTTTCTATGCAGGTTCTCCCATGATCGTGGACCAACAAGTGCTCCATACAGTACTCTAGACATGGCTGTGATGGACAACAACAGTTTTCGCCTAAGTTATTTTGCTCTCCTATATTGGGTAATATATATTCCAGTTTCTTTACAATGTCCAAGGTTTTCTTTGAAGTCTCAATGGACTGATTTTTAAAAAGCAGCTTTTAGTCCATTGGGCCTTAACGATTTTTTCGAGTCAATAGTTGAGTTTCCACATCTGACTTGCATTTTATTCCTCGTGTACCTACTCGTAAAGATAATCGTTTCAGTCTTTTGTTCGGTTAGTATAAAAACTAAATTGCTTAAATAGATTATTTCTATAATACATCTTAATTTTAATTGAGTGGTTTAACATGTCATTGTGGGAAACATGAGGAATATAAAATAATTGATTATTTTGAATATTGTGGTTAATTACTTTAAACAGTTTAAACTATACTAAACTCATCAAACATGAGCTGACAGTTTCATTATTCAATAGTTAAAGGAAAATAAGCGGAAGTTAGTGTTGTACGCGTTTTTATAAGCATTTAAAACAGTGTGCAAACTAATACTTCATAGAAAAATACATAATAATTAAAGAGTATTATGTTAAACAAGAGTGTAGAAAATTAATATAACTTAGAGACTACTACAGTAGTTACAAGTTTAGGAGCTGATATAAAAATTTGAAATTTGAAAAATTAGAGGATACAAAAAAAAAG
This sequence comes from Aphis craccivora, assembly GCA_009835225.1. Taxonomy (NCBI): domain Eukaryota; kingdom Metazoa; phylum Arthropoda; class Insecta; order Hemiptera; family Aphididae; genus Aphis; species Aphis craccivora. The sequence goes on from VUJU01002592.1 coordinate 17,564, forward strand.
AATCAAGTTATGATAAAGGGGGTTCATGGAACCTATTTGTACAGAAAAAAATATCTCATAATTAGGTACTACAATAAAAAAAAAAATTACTTGCATTTTAAAACTTTACGTCTGATAATAAGATTCGCTTTTTAACACATTTAACCCGATACTTGGTTAGGTTTTTTAACACATAATTTACGCTTGATAATAAAATTATTTTTCAACTCATTACGCCTGAAAATATGATTCATTTTTTAACACAATAAGCCTGATAATATGATTCAAACTTTAACACATTAAAACCAATTTTTGGGTACGCTTTTTAACACATTACACCTACGCCTGATAATAAGATAAATTTTTTAATACAATAAGCCTAATAATATGATTCGCTTTTTAACACATTAAAAAATAATCTTTAATAATAATTTCTACTTAGCAACATATATTTAAAAAATTTTCACGTTATGTTATCGTATTCAAAAATCTAATATATTTTAAACTTTAAAAGTAAGAATATCATACAAAAATATTCACATTAAGTATGAAATATATTTTAGGAAAATTATTTTTTTTTTTTCAATACTGATTTCAGTAAACAATTAATTATATTACCATATAAGTTTATAATATTCAATTTAAAGATAAATATAAAAAAATTCTATGATACTTCAGATATTAAATTGAATAAATAATAATTTTTTTCTAACACTTAATCTCAAAAAAAAAAAAAAAATAGTAATAAAATGTGAATATTTTATAATATTGTTAAATATATATATATATATATGTATAAGACTTATACAAATGGGAGAACGACTCTATCGCTGAAATCGAATGTAAACAAATTTACACTGAGAATTTTTACGCCAATAAAAGAAACAAAAAACAATAATAATAGGAATATTAATAAAAACATCTAGTGTATGACGGATATGTTATTTTGTACATTTAATAAATAAAAACTAGTCTACTCATAATAAGAAGGGAACAACTTTAGTTGAACCAGTATTCAAGTAACAAAAAATCGAATTATAGTAGTCCATGGTGTGTGACGTGTGTAATATTTTATTTGTATTGAATAACCAAAAACGAATCATTAAAATTATATTTATTTGATTTTTGTGAATAATAATATTCCCATATTGCATTATAGAGATGGATACGCATGATTTTTTTCGATGTTGTCATTGTGAATTATTAACGCACGAGAGCAAATGATTTTTTAATTGTCCTAGTTTTATTAGGGGAGAAAAATGCACGTGTGCTTGGTTTAAATTGTAATTTAATTTAAAATAATATTATTTTGTTTCTGATTGTACGCGTTGTATCGGAGGTGGTACGTTTAACGAATAATTAATGCTGCTCGTTGTGAATAAGTTAGAGGGGGGGGGGGGAGGTAAAATTAAAATCGACGGTTTTTTACCTCGTTCAACAGACGCGTATAGCGAGCATATACTCATAAATAATAACGTGAAATGGATTACAACAGATATATGGTTACTGTAAATTTTATACTTAAGCATAGAATTACACTCGTCACATGACAGACACTCATTTGCAAACATGAAATAATAAGGTCTTCTATCGATGGTTCTTGGGAAATTAAAAAGAAATAATAAGTATTATTGCTCAACTCTGAAATGCTCGAATTGATTTTTGGTTTGTTTTAAAAGGTACAGAGATAGGTTAATTATTTTACATTATGTCTAGTTATAATAGGTTTCAATAATTGTTTTTAAATAACAACGATTAGGTACAATAATAGTCAGGAAACCCATTTTAATGAATACCAACTAAATCAAATTATTGGTTTACTCAAACAGTTTTAGTTTGAACATGTTTTAATAAAATATGTTTGATTTAAGCAAACGTCATACGGTTGTTACTTTGTGAGATATCATTAATTTTAGACTTATATAATGATAAATGAAAAATTGTATTTGTATGAACGTTCAAAAGTAATAAAGTTTTATTTCAATATAACACACATTTTGACGATACAAATTTGAGCCTATAGATTATACTATATATTGTGTATTGATACTTAGCTGTATAGAATATTAAAGCGAATAACAACTTTGTTAGTACGTTATCTATATGGTATTGTACACTTATGAGCTTAATGCGCTAGACGTGTAAACAAGCGGATGTCTGATTAAATACGGCTAATAAGTAATACATAGATATATATCTATACTCAATAAATCTGCAATATAATAATAACGATAATAATTAATCTTAGTTGCAAAATACATACCATATTAATTTCTATTGCCTTTAACAAAAATATAATGATAAAATAATATTATGTAAATGGATTAAGTTCGTAGTTTAATTCTGAGTTACTAAAATACATTTTAACATAGGTATTAGGTACTCGTATTTTGTTGTTAGACACTGATGATTTGTATGATAATTGTGTGATTATTATCAATATTATTTTTCGTTTTTCTTTATTTTACTTGAAACACTCGAATTTAGAAAAAATTTATACTTTCAAAAAAAAATATATATATATAATAATAAAAATAACAAAAACAATTATAGATTCATTTTCGATTTAAAAAAATACTGTTGTACAACAATAGACGGTTATTACAACAACATTTTAGGTCATATTATAAATATTAAGGCCTAATATTTTAATTACAAAATGTGTAGTGCACTAGATTTAAAAAAACACATACATATTACATACTTACTTATCCAGGGGCCAGGCGCCAAGACGTAAGTATCTGTATGCTTCAAATATATATTGTATATATACGTGGTGTAGTGTTGTTTCAATTAATTAAATTAAAACAATCGATTTTTTTTTTTTTAACTATAAATAATATAATTTAATATAATAATAAAGTACTGCATAGTTAATATAATATAGGAAAATAATGGATAGTATTTGGTATGAATATGTTACATAATATTATTTTTAAATTAAAATATAATTTAATATTTCTGCACTTTGATAAGTCACTAAAACTTCCAAATACAACATGCAATTTTAATAAGAACCAATGTACAAAGAATGGCAAAGTTTCATACTGTTTATGTTAACACAGGAACACAAGGTAGTGGTGTGTCGATATGTTTTGATATATAATTTTAAAAGCTATTATATAAACAAGACTCTTAGTGGATTTTATTTGAAATAAGGTTTGAAACTTTATGTAATAGTTAAGAAGTCAATTATTAGTTTTGTTTATGTTTAGAGGGAAAAGTAAGATTTCATAAAAACAAAAATTAGACAAAATGATACAGTTTTTCTGTACAGTATTTGTCGAGTCGATTACTGTAATGTTTACGTTCAGTATGAAATTAATTCTAGTAAAATAATTCTTAGAAGAGATGGTCTGCCGGACTATATCAATAAATAGGTATATTCAATAATATTAATATTAGTATTAATGTAATTTAGTTTACTGTATCATCAGTGGTTTTTTTTGGAGGGGGAGGGAGATTTAAATTGTCATTTAAAATAAATAAATAATACTTTTGTTTTAAAATGATTGTACGTTTTACAAAATAAAAGACATTTTCACGCCTGCGATGAACTTTAAAGCACCCATTAGATAATAATTCTTAAAAAAGCACCAAACCACCTACCCACAAGTATTAATAAACAAATTATGCTTTTATTAATTTACTTAAGACATTTTTAATAAGGCAAAACTAACTAAAACGATCCAAATCTTATTGTTATTTCAATAATATAAAAATGTGAATTTTGTTTTATGTTTTTCCTAGAGACCAATAGTCAGAAGGGGTTTGAGTTGATGGTCCAAAAAGAAGCACATAACCACTACATAGTCACATACTACATTAGTAGTATACCTACATAGGTAGTTACATTACAAAATCTTAAGATTATTAATTATAATCGGTTTTTTTTTTTTATTATTATTATTACTGAGTTATTACTTTGTAACTTTATTTATATAACAGGTTCATAGGGATAAGACAATAGTTGTATAACTAAATTTAACATAAAGTATTTCATTATTTATATAACTATTAATAGGTAGGTAGTTTTTTTTTAATTTAAACATTTTAATATAAATATAGGTAGGTACATAATTTTAAGTATTATATATATAATAATAATATATATGTACATTGTACATCGATACTTTTTGTTAGAAACCAGAAGTCGAAGAATATTTATTAGTAGCACTTTAAATGTATGTATCTATTTACATGCAATTTATATTCAATTATTCAACCTTTATTTCTCCAACAGTCGGTTAAGTTTAGTTTAAGCTATGAAAAACCGTTCCGCAGTTGCAGATAATGGTGAAAAAGTACATATTTATTTATATGCAATTCATGCCTTTGGAAAAGTCCACATAATATAACTTATTGGTTGCCGGTTACCAAATGCTCACCTATTTAAAATAACAGCCATCCCCGTGCTTCACGCCGAACTTTTGGTGGTTTTGAAAACCACAAAATTCATCTTTAAGCCGCCTCTGCACGATTGTGCCTGTGGTAAAGAAATTGTATGTTCAAAAGTCTTTTAATTTTATTGATAAAGTTTGTTGTAATATCCGGTAATGTTTTATTAAAATTAAATAATGTCTTACACCGTTTCAAGATAAATCACATTGCTTTGAGTAATGATGTATATGTGAATATAGCATCGATTATATCTGAGAAAACTTGTGTGAAATTCACCAACTGCTTTCGTTAAAATTGGAAACATATCATTATAATTTTATTGTAATACAAAGTATATAGGTATATTATGTTTTTGTTTTATAATATTAAAATAAAGAAAAAAAATTAAATGTTCCAGTAACATTTTAGTTTTTACAGAAATATAATTTCTAGAGGTATTTTTTATTACTATACTTTTTTTTTTATACAATTTGTAATTTTTGTTTCAGGAATATATACATTTAAAATGTATTTATTCTGTATTCAATTTTGTTTTAATTAACAAATATTATAATCAGTTTGAATTATAGAGATAATAATCAACTACAAACATCAGTATATTAGCCATAAGTATAATACGTTTTTAGTTGAATTTTTGTAAGAAAAAATTGAAAATTGTATGTTTTTTATAAAGACTTAAAATTTAAATACACAATAGTTACTCGTAATACTTCTAATATAACATACAGATTTGTAACATTTATTATAATGTATGTATAATCTATAGTAACGGTTACAATATGTATATTAGCATAGAAAAGAGAAAAAATAACAAACATGATAAACATGATAAAAGCTTGAGGAAAGTAGTTACCCAGCAGTAAAACTCATAAATACTAAGATATAATAAGAATAATTTAGAAATTTTCCAAGGGAATTGAGAACTACGGTAAAGTTGTGATAAAAATAATGAAAATAAACCATTGTGTTAGAAAAATTGAAATACGATTCACAACACAGCAAGATTCATTTTACTGATCAGAATTATGTTAATAAAGAATGTGAGATTTCCTTCATATTTTTCCACAAGGAATAGTTGTAAAAATATATATATATAAAAAAAAAATAGCTATTAATATCGTATTTATAATTCATATTCAGTTTATGATTCGTAGAATGTTTTTACTACATAAATAACAAATAAAGTAATGGCATTCCTAAAAATATATATAAAAATGTACATTTTACATACTTTGACAAAATAAAAAAATATCTCCTGCTATAACATAATATTTTACAAAATCAAAATTTCAAATTTTGTAAGTAGCTCAAAATAACCAAAATATTTTTAACATATCGTGTCTAAAAAACACTTATCTAAATACATTTTTCGTTCAAATTTAATTTCACTACGGCATTGTTCAGTTTTAAATTTAAACATAAAAAACAAATTCGATTTTGTCAACAATTGGTTTGGCACGATAAATCACTGTGTATGTATTGTCGAAAATAATATATAACCACAACTATGCTGTATTTGTTTTACAATCAGAAATCACAAATCGTACTGAAAATATGAAGTAACTATGTGATTGTCACCTAGTAATAATATAATGTAATATGATGGATATAGAGATGTAGGTAGTGTGTATACAACGTGACAACAATACTTCGAATGTTAAAATAAATAAACAAGTACGATGAATTCCAACTGATACTATTTACCTCTCAACGACGGTGTTGTTTGTATTTTCGCATGTTTGGTTATTATTATTTGAATAATAACGACTCGCTTATCGATGCTTTATTATGAGTTAGTTGCATATATACATATATTATAGTAAGTTATGGCATGAAGGGTGGATGGATGTTTTATGGGTACATTGTCTCAAAATAAGTAATAAGTAATAACGAACCATATAATGAAGCCGCTAATTATATTATGTATAATATTATAATATTATTGGTTTCAGCTTAATCGTTTGCCGCAACCCAGTGCCCAGTGGTGGATCTAGAATTTTGTTTTTTTTTTTTTGGGGGGGGAGTATATTTTTTTAAATTAGTACATATTTTTATAAAAACACTTATATTAGTATAATGGTATTATAAAATATATTATTATATGGCCATGGGGGGCAGGCTCCTCTGGCCTTCTCTTTAAATCCGCCACTGCCAGTGCCTTATAATTGATTTGCGTAGTCCTTTGTGTACAATAAATACTGCCAATAATATTTTGCTAGAACAATGCATGGAAAAATATATTTGTGCCTGCATTTTAATAATGTTCATTATACACTGACAATTCAAATTAAACATATTGGTTAATAGTTCAGCTAATATCATTTATTTATATTTTTCAATTTGTATGGTCAATATTTTTTCTCAACCAGCCAGTTAGATAAGAATACTACAAATAATAATAAGAGCAATATAAGTACCGATTACCTATGGTGAATTATGTAGTATCTTTATTTATTTATTCAATGATATATAAGATGGCAGAACCCAATTTAAAATAGACATGTTAAAACTATTTGCAAACGAACTAAATTGAAGTAAACTAAAATTAAAATATTATAAAAAAATAATAAAATCATTTGTATAATTTTAATAATTACCATCAATAATAACGATAAATTAAATTAGGAATCTTAGAATTATTATTTATAAAAATTAAAAAAGAACGGGAACGGAAAAATAATACAAAATAATAACATAGGATTTATATTTGAATGATAAAGTAAAAATATAGAGTCCACATTGGCGTTCTGACATCTTCCGTTCGCCGTCTTATAGTGACTCGTTGGAAGACTATGTTCAATGTTCAATCAAATAATAGAATATTATTATTATCAGTTTCGTCGAGGACATTATAAATAAAACTTCCGGGGATCAAATTCTATCTAATGTCATCAAAATCAGCTAGAAAAATATGGTAATCATCAGTGGGACATATTTTCATAATGTTTAATATCATTAACAACACATAGAATGCAAAAGTAACATAAGAAACGATAATTACTGTTAAACAATTTAGGACAAAATCGAAATTTAGACAGCAGAAACAAGATTCTATTCAGACTCCTTGAGAACATGAATACGAGACCATAACTGAATGACGCATATATTGTTGTTACAGAAGATAACAAAAGGAAGTAGAGGTATCTGGGCGAAAGCCATGTCGATCCTCCATAAGAATACAACTTTAACGTATAGTTAGTTGTGTAGCATTCAACTGTCGTGAACTTTCCATAATTACATTAAGAGTTATCGATCCAATCATTCCGATTTCGGAAAACTTTCAAAATTTGTTGAACACTGTTTCATCGTTAGACGCACTTTAAACCATCTTGCCGATGTGAAATGACCTTAACCCTTGTTGATACATTTTTTTTTTTATGTTTCACTAGATTTATTGAATATTATCACATCGCTTTCAATATCTGCAGGATAGATTTATCCTATCGTTGCTGCTCATAACTTTTAAACTACTTTCATAGGTCATCAAATTTTCATAGTTATTTCAGAGTTAATTATTTATCTATAAAAACAGTACTAAATGTAGTGTTTTATTGTGGTTTAATTGCTACGTTGTGGGGATAGAGTACGAATGTTCGTTATTCGGTATTCATTATTCGCCACCGTCCCAATAGTGAAACGAGTCAAAAATATTATTATACGGCCTACGATAGTTTCGTTGAAACTCGGTTTGATAAGGGGTAGTAAAAAATTTTTCATCAATATGGTGGAGGCGGGGTTATACTTCCTAATCACAGATGCTCAAATCAAATGGTTATGACATTTAAAATGTTTTCAGGGGGCGACAACGACCCTTTTACACGTTTTATTCCGATAAAATATAAATACATAATATAGCCATGATTGTCATTATTCTGATGGTGGATGTTCACATGCGTCTACAAGCCCGGCGGTGGAGGTCCGTCCGACTCGTCGTCGCCGTCGCGACTCTTCGAGGACCTCTTGATGTACAATTGTTGTGCCAAAAATCTGACGCATTTCGGGTCGGTTAGGCTCGAAACGCTTGCCGACAGATTTTCAGGGTATGCTTTGAAGCTCTGACCTTTTGAACGGCGATCTACCAGCCGAGTTTCACTACCAGTAAATCCGTCGTCATCACACCGACCAAGGGGTCGGGAAAACACGACTCGACACAGTCGTCGGTCGCGTTGCGAACCTCACCGCGGTTGTGGTTTCCTCCAGTGCAGAAATCTGTGGCATTCAACGCGGATGGTCGGCGAATCGGTTTGGACATCCATTGTATCCGTGGAAGGTCCGACAGTGACTCATCAAAGGCAATCAGCCGTTTTTCGCGCGGCGGCTTGACGTTCGCCGGCGCTCTGTCGTGTTGTGTACGACTAAGATCCCAGATAGCAAAAAATAGTTTTATCGATGTCAAAAAAATATTTTATTTCAAATGATATCATTATATAAATGTTACAGTTTCATTGTGTTTTAATTAAAAAAATGTTATTTTATTGTTTATATAATATTATTTGGCCAACAGTTTGAGATTTTATAAACATCAAAAATAAAATAATAATTTATCATTATTTTTGATATATTTTTAGATTAATATACAAAGAATGTTAGGAAAACATATTTTTATTATTATTAAGAAAATATATTTTTCTAAACATTTAATAATTATTTTACTAAAATTCTGTCCAAACAACTAAAAAATATAATTTTTATCATACTGCTTTAATATGGTATGAAAATATGACTATATAGTTGTGTATTTATTTTGGTAGGTATAAATATGTTGTAATAGATAATAACATGTGGACTTGTGGCATTTTATGTTTTGTTCTATATATGATTGATTTATAAAACACTCTTTTTAATAATATGATGCATAAGAAGTAAGTGAAAATATACTTTTATTTCTAACTGCGTGGATTTATATTAGACCAGGTCATCACTAAAATTAAATATAATATAATATGAATAATTGTACATTCAAATTTAACACCAAAATAAATTTGGTATGTTATCACTGATTAACTTTTTCAGAGATGGACTATTTTTTAAAAGTTATGATTACAATAATGTAAATAGTAGACATTTTAAACGTATAAATATAATGTATGTAATTACTAATGACCAAGTATATTAATATTAGATTTTTTATTTAATTGCCTACAACTACATTACAGTAAGCTTTGCTAAATGTTTTTTTTAATTTAGGTATGGATAGATTTCTTACACAATTCTAATACAATGAATTAAACACTGATTTTCTGTTATTTATTGATATAATAATTTTTTAAAATAACAAATTGTAATAATATTTTATAATTATATTGTATTATCAATAGCTTGAACAATTTTAGGTTTAGGAATATCTCTGAACTTAGCACCGGAAATAAAAATCCTCAGAGGTGCCTTTACTTCAATAGTATCATATTTATTGAACTTTTTCATAAGCTTGATGGAGTCTGAAAATAATTGACGAAATTGTTTTAGTAATTTAAAGTTAGGTAATTATTAGTTAGACAGGATTATGTAAATTAAAAGATAAAAATAATAGTTATTTAATGTTTGTTAATGTAATTGATATCCTAAAGTAAAAAATAGATCCAATTTTCTATCAAAACCCACCAGTATTTTTTAAAATCAAAGCATTTTTACTCCCCCAAAAAGTGATGACTGTCGACTGACATAAAAAAAAATACACGTACTTATATTTAAAACTAATCACTTTGTCTAGAATCTAAAATATATAATACAATGGAAATGATTCGAACATTATTTTTAAAATACCTTTATAAAATATAATAAGTCGTTATATTTTTAATGAAAAAATTAAAACACGAATACATACAAAGTATAATAGGTTTTGGATTTGTTTTATAACTTTATTCCACACTATAAATACTTTATAATACAACAAGCAAAATATTTGTAAAAGTGACATTAGGTGCAACTATTTTTTTTTATCTAAAAGCACATTAATACGATTTTGCACATTAATAATACATTAATAAAATCGATTTGTCATATATCTTACACATAAATATATAATTTAGGGCATTTATAAAATTATATAGCCAAATTACTTTTTCTTAGAAACCCGGCTGTTGCCAGATACAACTGATTTTTGATTTCGCTCACGTCACTGTCGATAATACATCAAGAACACATATTAAAAATCATAATCGTACTTTATATATTATACGTCTTACTCTTTCACGGTGATATTTTCTTGGGCATTTGGAGGTTTTAAATTGTCTGTGCTTGATGTGACTAATTGTAATTTAATATCCACTAGTGCCCTTTCCCATTAAATGTCCGTGGCATGCGAACCACTCTTAGGGATTGTTATTTTTGATGATAATGACCAATTATACATGGGTTCGTCTGAAAAGGCATAATAACACTGAACACTCACATTTGGTATTCCTTGATATGAAGCATATTGACATTTATTGTTGGACATTGCTGTGCTAATTGTTGGATGAGTCTCCGCAATATCGTATTCATTATCACCAATACACGTTGCAGTTCCTTCTTTATTTAAGAATTTCCTTGCCATTTCGATCACCTGTGGACATTTCATTATTTGAATATTAAATATACGACTTACGATTCGTTTTACTTCATTTTCTAAAGGATCAATCGTCTCAGGAGGAGGGTCTTTAAATGGACAGATTGGATCTGAATATTGCAATGCCAAAGTCATAAGTTTTATACATTCATTCAGAACTGTTTTATTTTTATTCTGTTCCAACACTTTTAACCAACATGATAATACACTAGCATCTATAATATTATTGTATCAGTGAATAATAAGTACCTACCTATAATTTATACAAGTCAAGTTCAATTTTTCAATTTATATTTGGAAGTTAGATTGAAACCATACAAATGAACTGAATATTAAAACCTAATCAACGAGGTTTATTAATTAGATATTACTTCTGCATATGCATTACTCATGATTACTCCATAATTAATAAAATTACATCTACCATATTCAAAAAAGTTAGTGTAAGTTTTTTAGCATTACAAAAACAAATAGGTAATTAAAAAGAATTATTGAAAACCTAGCTTCGTAAAAATTGTCTAATATGTAACCATTAAACAAATGTGATTTAAATTATAGTCAAGAATTTGTGTATTTATTTTAAAATTTTAAGTTTTTTAATACATTTAAAATTATGATTTTATAAAAATATAGTAGGTTATATCTTTAATTACGTGGGAAAGAAATATTTCAAAGTTAAACTACTATAGGATATTTTCATACCAATGTTTCAAATACTATATTATTATGAGTAAAGACCCCGGATTTAATTTTATTAAAAATATACAGAAATTGCATATTAAAAATTATTATTGCATCAAAAAATACGTAAATGTTGCATGATAAATTGTTTTATAAAAATTCAAGAGTTAAATGAAAAAAACTTTAAATTCTCAATTATAATAAAATTAATTTAAAAAAAAAATTAGATAAATGTTGCTTTTTAAAATTAAAATTCATAATTAAATACGTTTTCAAATAATGTTTATTAAAATAAAATCCCCTATAAATTAAAACTACGTTGTTAGTAATTATTACATCGGTATTTGAAACAATTCAATAATATAATTAAATAATTAAGGTAAACTCTATACCTAAATTAACATATTATGTTAACATGATTTCATAGTAAAAGATTAAATGGTTATATAAATTTAATTTTTTTTCAATTCAACGCATGCATTTATCTTTACATGTTTTTCTATTTAGCCATATAGATCAGGGTTATTTGTTAAAATATCTTAAATTTTCTAAACGTATTCATACTTTAAAATAGTTCACTATTAAATTCTTCCGATTTTCAAGTTTATAAGATTAATGGATAATTAAGATAAATCAGGATACTTGATGTAATTTTAATTTATTTTAAATCATATTAGACTGAATTATTACAAGTTGTTTAAGATTATAAACTTTCAATCACATTCTCAAAATTTTCAAAATTATTTGCATAGACAAGTGCAGAATTTTACTTTGTTCCCCGTCTTTTAATAATAAGTTTGAGAGTCAATAGCGTTTTTATACAATAAATTTAGCTGATTTTTAAATTGTATTCATTTAAACATACACAATTGTATAAATGTGGAATACATTCTATTATAAAAGTAAAAAGGCTGAATACTTAAAGTATATATGTAACTATTAACTATGTAGTTGAGAAGATTTGATTTATCTTAATTTCAAAAAAAGTTGCAAGATCAATTAAAACCAGTATTTAATTATGCGTTTATCAATAAAAATAAAATCCATTCTAGTATTATTATAATATAATTTACCTCTGATATCATTACGTTTTAAAATTAATTGCTTCACTAAATCGTAAAAGAAAAAAAATGTGACGTCTTCGTCATCTGTTGGATTGGGTTTTCTTGTTGATGTTTTATCATTGATTTCACTGATGGAAGTCATATTGTAACTTTAAAACCCAACATAAAAGTGGTAATAATTTTATATAAATATACAAAATTAAATAAAACACAATTCAAAAGTACAAAAGTACTTAAAAGTACTTTTTCAATACAAAAATTATAAAATAAAAAAAAAATAATTTAATGTTTTTATTAAAATATTATGTTGCTTAATGCAAAAATATATATTTTTAAAGCCAAATAACACAGTAAAGTCATCATGATAATAAGGTATTATATAATAATTACCGACACACGTAAATAAAAAAAATATGAACTCGCATTTCGTGATATTATAATATGTATATACTTCAATAATAAGAATTTATAAAATTAAGCTAATACTAATAGCTAAATAAAGCTGTAACCGTGCACTTGGTTGCTCGTTAAAAGTGTTGTACGGATTATTTTTAATTTTATTCACTTTTTTTTTGTTCAGCATAACCAATTTCACCACTTTATTATCACAACTAATTATTTTTATTAAAAACCAATAGCAACTATTTATAAACAAACACTTCCATCGTAAATCTCAAAATCCCTGTTTAGCAGCTACGAAAGTGGGACTTTTACTTTTTAAAAATTTTTAAAAATACTTTACGACCTATAAGAATACTAAGAATAAAATAATAATACCTGAGAATACTCAGGCCTACCAAATATATGTATACGTAAAATTTCATGAAAATCGGTCTAGTCACTTCAGAGGATTTCGACCACAAACACTGTGATCGGAAAATATATACATATATAGAGAGAGAGAGAGAGAGAGAGATACAAATTGTAGGGGAGAGTCGGGTAATTTGGACCACCGCTTTAATTGGACCACTTGCTTATCATTCCTCGTAATGATAATAAATGGTTCAAACCTAGTAAAATATGTTCTCTGTATACTTATAACGTCTTTGGAATAAACAAACACGTGTTTATCATTTATCGCTTGATCTATTAACGCATTTTACAAAATTCGGGTTTTTGATGTTATTTTCCATACATTTTTGCTAAGTAATAACATAAAGAATATTAAGTGTACTCGAATTTGACCTATTTTGATTTTTGTTCATAATTTAGTACAAATTTGAATTATGTTACTGTTTAAAACTAATCTATGCTGTTGTTGAGTAAGTAAAGAGTTTTTCGTTGTATTATAAAGTTGTTTATTTTGGACCACCAACTTTTGCCTAATTTGGACCATTATTTTATTACAGATTTCACATTTTAAAATTGTTCCTACAGTTATAATGCCGAAAAGAGGTCCATACGGTCATTGGTCTGAACAGGATCCATAATTAACAGTTGCTGCCTATAAAAATGGTGATTATGGTTTGAAAAAAAGTACACAGATGTACAATGTTCCCAAAGCTACTCTTAAGAGACATGCTGATTGATGATGGTAAAAATGTGCATGTCAATCTTGCCAAATCATTTGGGAGGCCAGCAGTATTTGATGCTAATATGAAACAACAATTGGTAAATCATATTTTACATTTAGAGTCATTATATTTTGGTTTTACTATAAATGATATAAGAAAATTAGCATATAATATTGCGGAAATTTTTTTATTAATTCATAATTTTAATAAAGAAACAAAAATTGCTGGAAAAAATGGTTTTATGGGTTCATGAAACGTAACCCACAACTTTGCTTGAGACAGCCTGAAGCTACTTCTATGGCCAGAGCTAAAGGTTTTAATAAAAAAAATTTTATGGATTTTTTTGACATACTTGAAAAAGTAGTTGATGAAAATAAAAAAAATGCAAACACTATTTTCAATGTCGATGAATCTGGTTTCACTACAGTACAAAAAAAAAACTCAAAAAGTGATATCTTTAAAAGGTAAACGACAAGTAGGGGCTTTAACGAGCGGAGAAAGAGGAGTCAATACTACCATTGTTTGATGTATCAATGCATCTGGTTTTTATGTGCCACCAATAATTAAAAAAAAACAAAAATGCCCAGAGTTAGAAATAGGTGCTCCATCTTGTAGTGTTGTTGAAATTTCAGACCCTGGTTATATTAACTCTGAGCTTTTTGTAACTTGGCTAAAGCATTTCCATTTACATGTAAAATCAACTAAAGAAAATGCAGTTGTAATACTACTAGATGGACATACTACACATAGTAAAAATTTAGATACTTTATTATTTGCTAAAGAAAATGGAATAGTCTTGCTTCAGTTACCTGGACATACTATCCATCGCCTTCAACCACTTGACTTTGCTTTTTTCAAGCCCTTAGGGTTATACTATATTCAAATTCAAGAAAAATGGTTGCGTCAAAATTATGGTAGAACAATATCACAATTTCATGTGTCAATTTTACTTAAGGAAGCATATGGTCGAGCAGCTACAGTAGGTATTGCTGAAAATGCATTTAGAAATGCAGGTATCACAGGCCTGTTAATAGACACATATTTCAGGACCATCAATTCATTGTTTCTGACTCATTAAACAGGTGTCCTACTCCGGAAATAGAAACTGAGATTGAAAATGGTATAACTGTCAATAATGATAAAACTAAAGATATAGTTAACGATTCAATCACTATTAATGATGTTGAGCAAAATAATAACTCATTTACAAAGGTTTTTTTAGAGGTTTCTCCTATACCTAAGACTCAACAATATAGTAAATCAAAAAGAAGTGGAAGAGGTGCTCAAAAAGCTGTGGTCCTAACCAGAAGTCTTTACAAAAATGATCTTCAAGAAAAATCATTAATTGCTACAAGAAAAATCAATAACATTACAATCAAAAAAGAAAAAGTTGATAAACAAAATACTAAAAGGAAAATTTTCGACAAAAAAAATGATAAATCAAAAAAGAAAAAGGTAGGAGATATACCAACAACATCAAAAGTAACAAAGGCTGGTGTGAAAGAAAATTGGTATTATTCACTATGTAGAGAAAACAACCAATTGGACATGATAATGTGTTCATAATGTAGTGTATGGTTCCATACCAGATTGTTTGGGTTTACAACCTTAAGATGAGTTTTTATTATGTATTCAATGTGAAAACAATTAAGTACATTTTTATTTTATTATAAATTTATTTTAAGTAAGGTCTGCTATTATTTATTATAAATTTTGACTAGTTTGGTAAATTAGTTCTCACTATTTTATGTTATTGATATTTTATAAAATGTTAAAATTTAAATAAGTTCAGTTTGAATTTATAATTTGTTAGCAGTAACATTGTGATAATATTTTGTTTTTGATTGCTTTTTTATATTGGTTATGTTATGTATTGTACTGAAAAAAATGGTAACTTATATAATTAAGTATATTTTTATTTTATTATAAATTTGTTATTTTATTTAATTTATTTTATTTTATTGTTTTTTTTTTTTTTTTTTTTATGAAATGTTATATTTTAAATAAGTTCTGTTTAAACTTATAATTTGTTAACAGTAACATTGTTATAATATTTTGTTTTCGACTGCTTTTTTATATTGGTTATGTTATGTAATGTACTGAAAAAAAATTGTTAACTTATACAATTCAGTACATTTATATTTTATTATAAATTTGTTATAAGCAAGGTCTGCTATTATTTATTTTAAATTTAACTATTTTGGTAAATTAGTATCTACTATTTTGTTTTATTGTTCTTTTTATGAAATGTTAGATATATTTTAAATAAGTTTGACTTTTACTTCATTAATAATGATGTGATATTAATTAATGTTCCTATTGATTTGTTAACTGAATAAAACATTTTAATAAATTTAAATAACGGTATTATACCAATTAATTTATTATTTTGATTATTTTTTTTATAAAAAGTTCAAATAAAGGTACAGGTGGTCCATTTTAAGATACCGGTTGCCTATATTGGACCACTTGATGAGTTTTACTTAAGTTAAAAATTTTCACAGTTAAAATTACAAATTTAAAAAAAAATTTCCATGAAATTGTAGCTTAGATGTCTAGGTATCTTTAAAATACAGTTTCATGAAAATCTATCAAAACAATTAGTAGAAAAACTACAAAATGTCATAAATGGTTTAAATTAGGCGACTCTCTCTAAAAATATACTATATAATATACTATAATTATAATAATAATTATATAATAATAATAATAATAATAATAATAATATAATAAAAATATAATAATATAATATAATATAATATAATAATTATTATTTATTATACTATAATATACTATATTTACTCTCAATATCGAATAAAGGGTTAAAGCAGCTTCTTGTTCTGTTTTATTGTAGACTTCGAAAATGTTCTCGGTAATTGACGAATAGACGGTAATAAGTCATTGTAATGTAGTATGTGTTGAATTTGAATTCAATAACCAATTATTGCACATGAAAAATGATTCTTAGTAATGACGAGCCTATAATTTATGATATATATATTTAAATTGCTATTAAAGTAATTTATTTGTCTATGGTAGAGTAAATTAAATTAATTGTTCTCGAACACATTAAATTTTAAAAAATCATTGAGTATATAAAATATAATAAAAATATACGTTAAAAATTTAATACCCACAAATAACATTTTTAAATTACATTTTATTATTATAATAAAATAATTATTTTTTGTTAATATATCTAATTTTGTTCAATAAAAAAAACTGTGTGTATTTTTTATATATTTTTTATTCAATTGTCCCTGTTTTCGATTAAGCGATCATTTTTTTATAGATATTTATAGAAAAAAAAAAATAATAATTGAATATCTCAAATGTTTACAAATAGTTCAAATATTAAAACAAATAGAGCACGTTTACAAAATTATAATATAATCATTTAATTATTTGATAAAAATTTTAAGTACTTCAGATCCTCATAAAAAATATTTGTAGATTTACATTTTTAATTAAAGTATAAAACAAGTTTATAACTTTTTGAGGAACCTTGCA
>VUJU01002593.1:0-19321 GCA_009835225.1 Aphis craccivora
CCAACATTTTAATTTAAACGCTTTAAAATAAAATGTTTAACTACATATTTTAGATAAATCAATTGTGATAGTAATCACTAATCAGTATGATTAATTATTATAATTTATAAGTAATCTTGTCTAGAAAAAGTTTATATAAAAATTTAGTCTATGAATTATAACTGTTTTTATTTTTAAATTTAAAAAAAAAAAAACAAAATCAAAAACTGTTAATTCAAAAATAGTCCAGTTTTTTGTAATTTTTTTTTTTTAGTTTATTTTGATTATTTATAAAAAATACTCGATCTTTTATTATATAAACTTTATTACTGGGAACCCCATTAAAAATTTAAGTTTAATAACAATTATAAAAAACATATTTCATTATAAACCCAATTACTCAATACATTTATAATTTTTCTCAGAATTTTAAAAAACGTCTATTGAAATGTGTTCTGGTTATTTTGAAGTTTAATAGTTTTTATAATAATCAAAGTATTAAAATATCGCAATATTTTTTTTATATTTATTTTTTAATAGACACCAAAATCAAGTACTTCAGCATCAAATATTTCGGATGAAAATAAGAAAAATAAGGTACCTACTTGTACTTTAAAAATATATATTTGAGTATGAATATAATATAAGTATATACGTTAATTAAATTATAGTTTGTTTGATTTGTTTGTTTGTTTGATAAATATATTAAGTTATATTTATAAAAACTTCAGATCATTATTTATATTTCATTTGTTTGTTTAGATTTGGAAAGATATTGTTGGCAAAATTATCAATAAAAATCCGTTTATTAAAGAAGAAAACCTTAAGGATCTAAAAGCAAAAATATTTAATGATATATCAAACTTAAATAATTTTTTTATTGGTCTTCAAAATTCATTAGAAATAGCGTTAGATGAAATGAAAAATAAAATGCCAAGTGCTTCTAAAGAATGTAATGATCTTTTAATTCTTTTACTGCAGCAGCAAAAGAAAAACGATGACGAAAATTTAAACTCTGAAGGTGTCCCTATGATTAATGAAGCTCAAAATCCACCATTGCCACAAGCTACTAATCCATCGTCGCAGGCTGCACAAGCACCATCACAAATAGTACCAACACCATTAGCGACACCTAAGAAAGTGAACAAATTAACTGAATCTTTGCCTCGAAATGTAGTACCTAATAGAAATGGTATTGCTAACACATTACCATCAACTACAAAAACAGGTGCTAATCTTGATAACCAAAAAAGTAGTAATCCAAACAGTAATAATCTGCAATCAAAATCTAAAACTAATCAAAATACAAATGAACAAGATAAGTTAAATGCTGAATTTCTCGTTGAGTTATCAGAAGAAACTGTGGAATATGACGATAGTGAAGAACAA
This sequence comes from Aphis craccivora, assembly GCA_009835225.1. NCBI lineage: Eukaryota > Metazoa > Arthropoda > Insecta > Hemiptera > Aphididae > Aphis > Aphis craccivora. The sequence continues at coordinate 1,369 of VUJU01002593.1, forward strand.
ACTGATGAAAATATTAAAAAAAACAACTCTGAAAAACCTCAAACTCCGGATAACAATAAAACTGGTGGAAAGTTATCTCCTATCAAAAAAGAAAACCGTGATGATGATGAATCATACGAATACGAATTAGAATCTGGATCTGGATCATACGAGACGGTAGGAGAAATGGATGAACCTGTAGCGGCTAATGCAGCAGTAGCTACCTCAAATAAATGATTAAATGCTGTCTAGGTACCTACACGTTAAATTACAAAAACACATTAAATATCTTTTAAATTAAAAGTATTTGAATTAAAACTTTTATTATTGCTTATAATATAGATTAATGTATAACATGTTTAAAAATTACATAATAATTTATGTTTCATATTATAAATTTATATATATTATATTTTATATTATCTTTTTTTTATGGATAACACCAAACATTCTTTCATTATTTTTCCAGTTTGCTTGAAGGTCAGTTTTAGGGTTATTTTTGACCCAAACAACGTTTCTTAGAATTTGAAAGGAAACGAGAAAGAGAGAAGTAGTAAGACAGAAATCGAGATAGATGTACCTTATGCGTTCGTATGTATAATACAAATATGCCGAATATAATATAAAAACATAACATGTTTTATGTTTGACCCTCTGCGCGGGGGTTCCTTTTGTAATTTGAAAATCATTTTAACCATATCTTACAAGGGGTTCGAAAAAGTGTGTCATTGGACAAATTATATTTAACAGAATTCGTTATTATACCTACCCTGAAGTACAGGTGTATAAAGGTAAAGATGGCTGACAAAATTACTCCGATTGGACCACCTGATCTGTAGGTACCTGACATTATTGTAGGTAAAAATGAAATTCATTTATTCGCCATTGATGACGATCGGACGTTTTATCAATATTTAATACATAATATGTATTTTAATATTGTATATTAAATATTTTTTTATAATAATAATACCTATCTTAAGTACCAGTATTCTAAATTTATCTTTTAAACAATAACCTTAAATTTAGAGGTATATATATTTTTAAAATAATTTTCATATTACTATGAATTAAAAATAATAACGTTAACATTATTGCTATAACAATTAATATGATTATATATATATTTATACTGTAATATAATTACTGTATTGTTATTAATTATTTTTAATTTTAAATTTATGTATACTTCAATACTTGCTTGTATTGAGCTCTTAAATATATTTTATTGGCCTTCTTATATAAATAAATACTGTATATAAGTGTATTCAACGAATATTTTTATTTTAAGAAGGTAAATACAAGTTCTTATGTATTTATTTACAATAAATTAAAAACTAAAATTTATTAATAGGGACGTAATGGTAATATGTTATAGGTACTTGTCTTATTGCTTAATATATTATAATATAGTGTAATATTATATTTATTATGTAATTATAAAAACAAAATAAGTACATACTAATAATAAACAATATAAAAACTAAATTTAATTTATAGAAATGAAAGAAATAAATAAAATTAATTAATTACATTAATTATTATAATATAGCACGATGATTCATATATATTATATATTTATATATTATGTACGCTTCTATAAAATATTAAACTATTAATAACTATACACTATAGGTACTAAAAATAAACTAAAAATATTATAATATTATCTAATTATCTAGTCACATGCAAAATAAAATCTTTTTATCCATCAAATTTGTTATATTTTTAATATATTTAATTATGATGCATCTGTGATGAATGATGATTAACATTAATAAAGACAAATAAATATACTTATTTTTACAAGACTAAAAGTATTTCCTTGATTTCTTAATACGTCAAATGATAAAAATGTTTAAATCGTTCATAAAACAAATCAATTTCAAACTTTATAATGTTTTAGTGAGAAGCCAAAAATGGGTAGAATAATAATATTTTACATATTTATTTATATATATGAATTTAATTATTAAATAATAGTATTTGTTTTACTCATACAGTGGGACGAATAAACGGTATAATATATATATATATATATATATATATTATTTTGATACAATACGCAATTAATTTCACGAATTATAATCAATTTTCTGATTATAACATCAAAATTTTTCGATCTATTATTGTCTAGTGCTTATATCTGTATATACATAATACGCGTTAAGCTCGATTTTTTTTTAATATATAGCGAGTTAACAATAATGTGGATTTTTTGTATAGAAATATTGTTAATGTATATATTGTATAATAATATAATATTGCACTACTATTATTATGTGTAAGTGCTAAATAGTTTTTTTTTTAAAGCGAAATGGTAGAGTATTGTACTTATTATAATTATTAAGACATATCGTTGTCTTATAGGACTTAAGCTGGCTTAAGGTATCTGAAAATAAATATATATTATTAACTACATAAATATATAATTTGTAATATTCACAATATTATTTTATAAAATTTTTATTAATGATTCAATGTAAGTAGATTATGCCTAAGTAGCTAAGTATTTAAGTTTAGTTAAGCATATTATACATATATACTTAATACGTATAGAAATCTTGATATGAATCTTGTGTAAATCTTGAAATAATAAGCATTTATATTTAAAGTAGTTTTTGGAACCCTGATTGCTTTCACAGTTTTCAATTGACGTCAATTTGTAAATGAATACTTATACACAAGACCGAAGTAAAAATTTTGAGGACCAAGATACATATCATACATGCTTATATCAAGAACAATTACTACTAAGAAAAATAGAATACCTTCGATAAAAAAAAAACTTAAAAACCAACAAATAGTTAGAGTAGGTATAGTATATGTATAATGTATATTGTACATAGTGAATAAACTTACTTATTATACCTACTCGTTCTTTTTATAGATATATATAGTTATGCGAGAACGCCCTTAAAGCCTCCTTCCCTATCTAGTCGCGTCTATAAATCAAAAATGATACATTTAACTAGATAGCTAAATAGCTTCTATACCTATAACTGTAAATTGTAATGAACAAATATTTTTGATATTTTCATCTATATGATGAAAGTATGAGAATGTTGGGTAAAACATACGTATACGTTACATGGGTGACATATACGTTACCCAAGTCTAAGATTATATAGCACTACAATTGGTATTATTTCTATTGCCTAAAGCAGTTTTCCGTAAAATAAAAATTATAGGCACAATATTTAAAATATAAGATCGTTTGACATCCTTGTACAATATATATATATAATTATAATTTATAACAACAAAGTACGAAACGATAATTAACTATAATATCAGGTTAGTTTAGGTTAGAATCAGCGTTACAAAGGGATACCGGTGAAATTTTATCACATTTTCTTCACAGTCACTGTTGCAAACAAATACTTTTTTACTTCGCCCTTTTATTAACCAGTGTTATCGACTATACAGTATACATTTTTAACTTTTTAAGTGTTCGCGTAAAGACTGCGAATATATAAATATATCATATTGTCCTCAAACATATACATTTCTAGTAATTTTCTACATATCATCTTGGGCGAAGCCGGTAGCAATTCAGCATCTATATAAGTAGATATATAATGCAGTAACTATTATAATGTTTATTATGTCGTTGCGCGAGAAGAGCGATCTACAGCAAACGAAACTTGAGTCCGATTTAGGAACCAATTGGTATAAATACAGCGTAAACCGGTGCGGTAGCGGCGGCATCGCTCGACAACGAAAAGGAAGTTGTCTCGGGCTATATAATATGTAATACATATAGTGTATAACGTCGTCATTGGAATGGCGACGCGGCGGGGGTGTGCGCGCAAACTCACACGCACACACTAAATATATATACACACACACACACGTGTCCCTAAGGGTAGCGGCGGCATTCAGACAAGATACGAGAAGCCGGGTGTCTCGATCGTCGGCCATCAATCACGACCGTGGTCCGAGAGAGGCTCCTCCCGCGCACGCAGATGCATATATACGGCAGCGTGCTGTTGCGTGCAGTGTATACATATACATCGGTCGGCATTACAATATACGTACACATACACACGCACACGCACACATGACGGTAAATAATATAATATATATTTTCACGGAGTGGGGGGTATTAACTATATATATAATATACGTACAGTCGAAGTCTTATACCCTGCGGGACGCTCCCCCACCCCGCCCCGTACAGTTCTTAATTTAGAGCACGTTCAAGGACCCGCCCGCCATATCTCTCTCTCGGTCGGGATCTCATAGTTATAATATAGTCGTCGTCGTCGTCGTTGACTGCTGCAGTCCCTTCGGGAGTTTACATAATATCATACATGTCATATACGTACGTTATCCTCCGGACACTGCACATATCATCACCGATGTCGATGTCCCGCGCGTTATAATATACCTATAATAGTAACTGTAATTTTGATCTTCGTCGATAAAATTTCGAACCCAGAGTTATATCTACCTATATAGATTGGACACAAGTACACAACATTCGATTTCTACGGTGCAATAGTGTAAAGACGCGGGACGTCGAAATGATGATGGACTCGGACTCGGCATACAAGCCCAACGGCGATTATCTCATGTCACCATACACCTGGCACACACCGCAAGATTTGCAGCAGTTCACAAATGCACCTATCGTATACCCGTATGGTGACTACGGATCTGTAGTGGTCAAGTCCGAGTATGACGATGATGTTTGCGGGGTTGGTGGCGGAGGTGGTGGCGGTGGAGTCGGAATCGGTGGAGACCTCAGCTGCGGTGGTGGTGGAGACGGATGTGGAGATATCGGAGTCAGTGGCGGCGGTGGTAGCAACAGTTCACCCGGCTTGGAACATGACACGGTGGAACCGAAAAAAGGTTTGTATACTTTTGCATATGCAATAATATAATATTAACAGCAACATAATATGAGTATCTCCATGATGACTTTATTATTGTGTATATACCTACCATATTTTATACTATATAAGCAGAGATTTAGGAATTTTGCTTCCCAGGTTATCTGAGCACCATTATTTTTTTTATCACCCAAATGACCTAGGTACCGTATTATATCAAAATGCTTTCCAAAATTTACCACCCGGGGTTTAAGCCCCCCTGTCCCCCTAAAAAAGTTACTGTATAATATATATAGGTACATCGAAATACCGTACAGCATTTTGAAATTTAGTACACACGTCAAAACTGACAGTTTTCAATCAATTTTATTTTAATAATTCTCAAAATGGACAACACAATAACAATACACATGTCCACAAAAAATCAATTAAAAAATCATTTTGTTGAGCCGATGGCTGTTTAAATATTATATGTATTGTTATTATTATATAGTTTTAAACATTTCGAAGTTATAAGAATACCAACGTAAAGAAAATAATATTATTTTTTATAACTAGGTACCTAAATATATTATATTATATTATTATATCTACAAAATGTCTAAAATAGATATTTATATATATTGTAATTCTTGCTGTATGATACATTGTTGTTTTATAGAACCTCGTAATGAATTAATTACAGTCAAGGTCCCCGTACTCCTATCATCCCTTATTATCTTTTAAGTTTGCCAAGAGCCTACAACTACCCGCGCACATATTATACTATACAATTAATATTATTAAAATCAAATTAGTCATAAAGCTAGAATCGATAACGTAATTAAAATACTTTTATTTTAAATTAATCAAAACAAATTATAAATTCCTAATCATAACACATAGTACAAACTATTCACTGTATTTTATTAAGTATTTCCAATTTAAGTTAGGTATATATTATATAAATATATATTATATTAAAGAATATTAATCTATAAAAATTAGAATATTGTAAAAACCATAACATAGTACCTAATTATAATTATTATAATAAGTTTAATAGTATAGCAGTATAACTATATTTATATAAATTAAGTTGGCATCAACTCAATGTGCTGCACATGCATGAAAATTCAAAATACACAATGTAGTGCAGGTGTGTGAGTTGTTGATTTGAGTATCTACAAAAACTCATATTATGTATGTATATATATTAAGCGCCAAAAAAAATTATCTTCCCAAAAAATCATATTTTAAAAAAGTAACAACTAAAAACTAAATTACTAGAAAATAATACGTGTTATTATCAAGTTCACAATAATTACAAACAAATATTGCTTTTTATATATATTTTTTTTATGAATTACCTAATATGTATTATTCCTATAACGTACCTATAAACAAATACAATTATGTTGTACAAAGTAGAATTAAAAATAGTTTTTATTTATAAATTATAAACAAAATTTTTCATACAATAAATAATAGGAATATCCATTTAGGTAATAATAGCTAATATATCCTCAGCCGTAAATACTAAGTTTATAACTACTAGAACTTTAAATAGTTAAGTCCAAAATTTTTGAAGTATAATAATGAAACTATTTATTTGAAACGAATTGTAATGGTTATATTATTATAAATTATCTATAGGTAGTTGATAAATTTAATTAGTACTTGAAGCAGTGAAAAATACGACGATATTACATTATTATAATTTTATAGGAATAATACCTATACATACCTAGGTGGGTTATAAATATTTTCATCGCAATATTTTTACGTACATGTAAACTTTTCGAGTGCAATCTCAAGCAATACGTATATGAGCAGAAATATTTAACATTTTAGGAAAGAAACGATCATCCAGATCAAAAGAAATTCAAACGCCATTGAAATCGAGGAGACGATCTCCGCAGACGCCCGAAGAGATGCAAAGCCAACGGGTGATGGCCAATGTACGGGAACGACAGCGGACACAGAGTCTAAACGAAGCGTTCGCATCTCTCCGGAAGATCATACCCACGCTCCCTTCTGACAAACTATCGAAAATCCAAACATTAAAGTTGGCCACCCGGTACATTGACTTCCTATACCAGGTATTACATAAAGCCAACACGGAAGAAGTACCCATGGTGGGACATGTTGATTCAGATTCTCAACACTCCATTGGTAAGTGTTATATTACTTTGAAAAATACTAGCTATATATGATATATATTTACTACCTATATCGTGACGAGGGAATACATTTAAATATCATACCTCCTTAGAGACTTAAAGGAGTGTGAGGTTCTTAACTGTTGTGATTATATATGTGCCACATGGTTGTGCGGCATGATTGTAATTATGATGTATTCGGAGTAAATTATTTACATTTGTTATCATTTTGTTAATATACTTATATTATCCATGTGAAAACAAAAATCAAATAATTTTACAACAATAATACAATATATTACAAGACAAAAAGATATTATCTCTACTACTAATTACGTAGGGCAATTATTGTTTTGGATGCCTGTAATATAAGCCAGAAAAATTTAATTTATAATAAAAAGTATACCGGTTGTTGTTAGCACATCCCAATTTTTAAAATATTTATACAGGGGTGAGTTGTTCATTAATTTTTCAGAGTGAGTATGAAATAAGAAGAAATTTTAATTTCATATACTCGTACGAGTACGGGATGTTATTTGGTTAACATTTATTTTGTGTCTAAATAATAATGAAGATATACCTAAAATATATTATGATGTACCAACAATAGTTACGTATAATGTTAAATACTTAGAAACTCAAAAAATATATACATTTTCTTAACTGTTGAATATTTACACAACAAAAATAATAACTAAAAGTATAACAATTTAATTAAAAAAAAAATTAAGTTATCTTATTTATAAAAAGTATATTTATTTTATCAATATATCATTATGATAGTTATTTTACAATTTATTCATGTATTATCAAAACATAAAACAAATTTTTATTTTTTAATGTAACTAAATAACTATAGATTATAATTTATTAATATTATTTTTGTTATATCATGATAAAGCTTAAAAGACGTTCAGAAAATAAATTTTCTTACTAACATATTATTATTCATTTTGTATAGGCACTATTTATAATTTATTGTAAATATAATATAATATATAGGTACCTACACTGAACATAATATATCCTTATTTATAATACTAACATTTATACAACGCTGCCATTTCATCACCATTGTTTTTAAATGTTTCTACTGAAAAGTCACATTTTAAATGGAAACATTACTCATTACTATCAGTATTATTTCTATTATATAACGGATGTAATTTTTCATTTTAATTTTCAATAATTTCACATTAATATATGTTTGAGTATTCTCTTAGACTCTTAGCGGTAATTATGCTGAGAGTCTAATCCGCGAAGGCATATTCAAGTCAATATGCGTGTGTATAGTTGTTATTCAATAGGATTATCTGTTTCGGCGACATCCTTTCACTGTCACAGCTGATTTACAAAATAATAATAAATAAGGAAAAAAATTACAGCATGCGGTCCATTATTCCGAAACAAGAAAAAAGTCACGTTTGACACGATTTAGGGTTTTACAAGGAGTATATTTTACTGGAGTAGGTAGACTAAAATAATATCTTCGTGTTTTTCGATTTATATGTATATATTATATAACGTCGATGATAAACCTTTTAACAGTATAAAGATCAAATAACTTCCACTTTTATTAAAGTAATTGTTAACGTATATAGTTATATACATTTAATAGAAAAATATACAATTGTTGAACGACGAGTACCTCTAGTACAATACGGTGAATATGTATAAATAAATTAGTAATATTACAATTATATCTGATTAATATCATAATATAATATAATGTATTGATTAGATTAACATTATTAAAGTAGATAAAAATATGAATATTCAAGATTTTGATATATGTTTTTATTGTCAAAGATGCGTAAGTTTATATCTATTGTACTTACTATTTAGGACATAGATGTACAATAAATATTAAACATATATATAACAATATAAATATTAATAATATAAATAGACCATTAATTTTAGGCAAACATTGTATTGAATGTGTGATGCGTAGAATGTCATAAAAATATAAAATTGAATATATTTTAGTAAATTGTATTTTTATTCAACTTTTTTTATATCTTCAAACTACCGCCAATGATTTAGACAATGAGCATTGAGCCGTTTATGTAATTATAGTGTAAAAATGTCAAACTCGAATACTAGTTTTTTTTTTCATCATTAAATCTTATCTTATTTTAATTGTTTATATTCTAACAATTTTGATAGATTTTTATTTTTTCAATGTAATTTTATAAAAAAAATTACATTTATTTTGTACCTGTTTGAATTGCATGCGCATTATACCTTATCTCTTTACAAAGGTTATCATCTGTTTATATTAATAAAATACAATAAATAAACTAGAATATAGAATTAAACTGTCGGGCAGTTGTACCTATGTTCAGGAATATAGTATATCACATAAATTTAGATATATTAAATAATGTACAATAAAAAAATATATATATATCATCACAAAATAATGTGTTTTACTGTACATCGTTTCTTTGTAGGAATAATATTTTATCCTTATAAAGTTATAAGTAATAAAAGTAATAACTAATACCTATACCTACCAAAAAAATATTTATGATTTAAAATTAATGCAATGCATAAATAAACTTGAAATCTCTGGCAATAATTCGAAATTTATTTTCATTGATAAACATATACTAATGCGTTTAAGTTATTTTGATTGTTTATAGTAAGTGTAACCAACTAGGATAAAGTAAACAGTTTATACGTCTAGATTAAAGGAAGTTTCAAAAGGTAATAAAAAAAAAAAAAAACATTAATACATTAAGAACTATGAAAATAATATTTATCAGAAAAATGCCAACAAAATTATGAGTCAGAACTGTACATTGTAATAAGATTAAAAATATACTTCTACATTTTCTTATAAATATTTTAATCATTATATAGTGTATATATATACCTAGTGTTTGTTAATCTATTATTTATAGCTAACTTAAAAAATATAAATTAAAATTAAATATATTATATTATTATTTAATAATAGTGATTAGGTAAGGTACGTGTAATATTGTAATAATATGTATTTTAAATCAAATTATATATAAGAGGTAAAATAAAAGGGTGAATATTAGAGTGGGCGCTCCATGTTTGGAGTACCAAAAATAGTATAGTTAAGTGTCTTTAGTTAAGACAGTAATCGCAAACCATACAAAAAAAGCCAAAGCAATGGTGATTAGATTTAAAAAGTAGTAAAAATCAATAAAATTGGTCTGAAACCAGAGTAGAATGAGGACGTAAAACAAGCATATTATAGGTAGGTAGTTCTCGAATTAAAAAATTAATGAAAGGGGAATACCAAACTTAAAAATTAAAAGTGTACAATAATTAATCTCGGCTTAACTTATGAGGGCTTTGCCCCCACACCTCCAACCATTCATCTTGAACAATAAATAGTTGACAATTTGAAATCTAATACACCAATTAGGTACAAGTAAAATTTACCAACAATTATAATAAATATTATTTTATTTCTCATTTATTAAGTTAGAAATTAATGGTTAACATTATTAACATTTCTATAAATAATTAGGTAGTTCGTTAAAAAATGTTTAACTTAATTTTATAATTATTAGTAAGTGTAATTTACTTCAGCAATATTTATTCTTCTTCTACAGATTTCTTTACTCTGCATCTGCGCTTCCAAGACAATATATATATATATTATATATGATTCTGGTTTAAATTTTTGTAACTGGAGGTCCAAGACAATTTATAAACATTAGATAAGAAATATAAATATAGCTTAATTAATTCCTTTTGGTAGTCACTAAATTGTGCATAAAACTAAAAGCACGCTAAAATAATATTGAAATATTGTCTTAGTAGCCGACTGTGGTTAATAAGAGTTCAGATTCTGTATAAATTATAAATTTATGTTTAATACCTACCTTTAAATTCTTGAAAACCAGGTATATTGTTTCATCAGTTAAATTTTTTTATTAATCACTTGATGGAATTAATACCATATTAAATATTACATTTGTTAGATCAATTGTTTTGATATAATTTTAATATATCCATATCTTTAAGTAACTGAGTGTTTTTGTCTTTAAACTAGTAGTTCTGAAAAAATCTGAAATATAAACCGAAAAATGATGTTATGTAATTATCGTTTATCTATAAGAATATTACGTGGATATTTTGAGTTGACCAATTATCAATGTTAATTAATCATAAATTGTAATAATGATAAAAAGATAAAACACTTTTGACTACAGACTAAAATATTAGGTACCTATACTATTATCTAAGTCAGTAATTTTTACAATATTATCAAATATCAATTATAATTTATCAAAAAAAAAAAATCATGTATTGAACTTAATATCTTACAGAATATGTAGAACTTAACGAAATAAAAAATTACAAAATTACAATATTATTTTAATAAAATGAAACTTACCGTCCTCGCTCTAATGAAAATAATTAGAAGGTTGCTCACAAAATTAAAAAAAAAAAAATTGGAGAGGAGCTTATCCATTTATCCATTCCTCTGAGTCTCCCCACAGTTCGTGCATTGATTACAGAGGAGAATGAAAAAAATTATATTATTGATAGAAAAAGGCCTAGTCAGTAATGTTAAAAAAAAAATTAAATGATAATTAATAATCAGTAGCCACATTAATTATGATTATTAAAATATATATTATACCTATCTAGAGATGTAAAATTTATAAAAAATTTTTTTAGTAATTTACCGAGAAAAATTTACGTAAATTTGGTTAATTTTAATAATTTTTGTATGTCAATATAGGAACACCCTTAGAAACTCCTCACTTCCAATTTTTCATGAATTTATAATTATTGTAACGCTTATTTTTATTATTTTCTGGATAGTGTGGTTATAGATAGTTGTGTGGATAGTTATGTAATACACTATCAGTAGTTGTGGGCATGTTGAACGTTTGACGTTTTAAGTTATATTATATCAACTATTCCATTATATTAATATGTTAAGAATATTAATATCGTTAAGACGTTTAATTTAAGGTGCCAAATGCTAATTTTTTTGATAAAATAATATTTACATGTAAAAAAACAATAATTGGTAAATTTAAGCGGTAAAAATTTACCGAGCTTACATCTCTAACACCTATCTATACATGTTTAATTTTCAAAATTATAATAAATGAGTATATGTATAGTAAAAGTATATACAGTACTTAAATTGGCAAAACAAAATTAGAGAGACTATTTACTTTTGCAAAAAGGCGTTCAAATTATTCTTTTTATTATTAATCCATTTAATCCACTCTCCCTAACACCAAAATAAAAAATGTATTTAAATTAAATCTAAAAAGAGTTCTGCTAAATACGTATCAAATTAAAACGCAATACGTGTTTAATGGATTTTAAGTATATACATTTTTATTTTTACTCATTTATTGATGTTATAATTATATTTATTTTTCTAGAACAAGGATCTTCCGGTACTGGATCTTGCACTTACGTTGCTCATGAACAACTCAGTTACGCGTTTAGTGTATGGAGAATGGAAGGTGAATGGAACAACGTCAATCAGGAATAAAAATTTTAAGTTAGCACATGGGATGGGGGTGTTAGTACATCGAAAAGTATTGATATGCAACTAAGTATTTCCTTTTGCAGTTTTGCATATACATAGGATACATGCATATACATATATACCTATTTAGTACATGGTATGTATATTTAATTTTAAATTATGTTTAGTTTTTATACTTTTTAAACGTTAAGATATTTTTTATCGATTTTTATTTTTATTATTATTTTTATGTACAAAAAGTCACCAATGTATAAATATATTTTTTATTAAGTTTATTTTTTCTATACGTGTGTGGACAATTTTTTTCTCGATTACTGCAAAACCTCGTCTACGACCGTGGTTGGGTGGGAGGAGACCGTTCACATGCCTTCAGATTAGTAATAGTGTCTAAAAATACATTCGCGTCTCACCATTCCTGGGGGCAGATCAATCGATTGCATTTCGCGTGTGTATAACGCGTAGACAAAAATCCAAAGAAGGAGGGGACAAAATATTAAACCGGACGTGACCGATGATGTTGACTTCCTGTGGGCCTTTTATGATTCTGGAAAGTGCTAAATTTATCAACACCATCCTGCCATTTCTTACAAAATAAAACTTCTGCCAATTAATAAAAAATTATGGTTAGAAAAACAATAATGCGTCGATTGGCAAAAGAGGGGAAAATAATTTTATTCAAATTACGTATAAAAATAAACATGTAAGGTTGTAGCGTTCGAAATTCGATTCTATAAAATGGTGTAAATGTATTATATTAATAATACGACAAATAATGACGTATAGTGATGTTACTTGGTATTTAATAATAATGTCGACTATTTTTCAGTAACAATTATTAAATAGTTTTTACTCAATTAAATTCAGGATACTGTCATAGTTTATATATAATCTGCAGTAATACAATTTTTGTCAACAAATATACAAAACAATTTTCATGTATGATTACCTATATGTCTATTGTCTATACTATATACTCTATACCAGTGGTTTCAACCGGTGTGCCACGAGAAATGTTATTAAATATTGAAAATAGTGTTTTCGGTGAAGTTGCCGAAGTTGTTGTGGTTGTCAAGTGCGTGAGGGTGCCGTGAAAATGTGTGGTGTATAATAGTGTGTCGTGAACCTAAAAAGGTTGAGAACCACTGCTCTATACTCTATATACATATATGTACATTATTACATTATAACTTTACTCTATTTCCACTTTTAAATATAAAGAATATTCAGGTTGATTCGCCAATCATGTCACTTGAATTTATTACTTAAATATTACATTTATTCAAATTCTCATTTATGGAATTTTTAAATATACTTAAAAGACATAGTTTTAAAGATTTAGATATTTTATGCCATTTAATAAATGTCCTAGGATGATACCTAGGTGATACATACTTCTTTATTTAATCAGAATTAATTATCATATTATAATAATACGATTTTGTAATATATAAAAATAATTATTATTATTTACCAGTGGCGCAACATGATAATAAGGGGCCTATGTGAAAATTTCTAGACCGAGGTCTTTATACTTGCCAGTAAAAATAAACAACAGTCATACCTTATTATAACTTAAAATATTGTTTTCTCACATGTCATAGTTATTAATTATAAATTAATTTTTTTTTTCGATAATCAAACATAAAAATAACTCTTCCTGTTTATACGGCAGCAAAGTCATTAATACCGCTATATATATACGGTAAACTGATTTCTCACTTAGGTAGGTACTCGTAAATTTGAATTAGGTATTCATAAATTCAAAACAGTTAAACAAATATAATATAATATGTGTATAATACAAATTATAGTAGGAATATCGTATACGAGATTAAATCCAGGGGCCCCCAAAAACCGGGGGCCCCTGTGAATTGCACACCCAACACTCCCGATAATTGCGCCACTATTATTGATGTATCTGTGTATCTAATTCGATATTCGAACAAATAGTTAGTTACAAAAATAAAACAATATAGAATAAAACAAAAGTTGGTAGGCACAGAATAATGATGAATAAAATCTAATAGTATTTGAATATAAATTCATTAAGCCTATGACATAGTTACACATAAATTATTAAATGATAAATCGTGAGATCAGCCTATTATCGGTATTCTATATGTATACATATATTACATAATAATATTATGTTATATTTCCTCCAAGATAACGTTCCTATTTAGAAAAGCCGTAGTCGGGAAGTGATTTTTTTTTTTAATGCGTATTTTACACTACCTATTAATTATCATTATTTTGAAATCGGATATGAACGATAGCGTTCCAATTATCCATTTAGGACATAAAAAGACTTTACTAAAACGTATTCTATACACCTATATATCACACTGGTGTATAGCATATATAAACACACAAAATCGATTATGATTTATGACTAGATGTAGATATTTATATATATACATATAATACATATATTACATACATGTATGTATGTAATAAGTGTGCAGCATTGACAATATATTATGACTTATTAGTTATTAGTATTTACCATGGTGAGTTAATTAAAGCGGTGACGGACCGAATGGTAAAGGGAAGATAATATTGAAAGATCATTAAAAACAATGTCTGTCTCGTGTGCAGCCAACGCAATCGTTAAACGTATTTAATGAGCTGAAAACGAACCGAAATTTATGTGCACCCCCGTCACAACTCAACGGCAGTAGCGGCGTTTTTAATATTCTATTTCCCATGTATTCGTATAAGATATAATATACATATTACTTATTATGTTATATAGGTATATAATACCATTAATACCATATACATTGTGATGCTGTGTGCGTAGTACACCGCGCCATCATCGGTTGTACCTACATCACTTATATGTATAGAACAACAGACGATACTCCGCAGACACCGTGTTGGCATTTGGTTCTAATTAGACACAGGGGCCAATCTATATCCCGGCCCTAAAGCAGTATGCTTTATGCGGTTGGATTATGAATTGTGATCTCTGTGACCGTTATTATAATATAAATTCACCGCTGAAGGTATAGAATATCAAACATAATATTATAATAATATGTAATATAATATATACAGAGTAAACCATTTAACTCGTGAGTTATTATTTTAGAAAACACCATAATAAGTCTGAGCATTGACGAGTTAAAAAACTTATTTAATTTTAACTTTTTAATAAGAAGTTTTAAAAAAATTGTGTATTAATTATTTACTTTTCTCATTAACTTATACTAACCTAATTTTACTGAGTTAAAAAAAAAATAATTAACTTATACAGCTTTGGAAAACAATAAAATATTCGAAAGAATTTCTTTTAAATCATTTTAAATCATTACGAAACAACATTTTTGAGAAAGATATTAATTGTCTTTAAAAAAAAAAACACAACAATAACCGATAAAAAAATTTTTTTTGAACTAATAGCTTCTATACATTACTCTTGTTAAAAATAAAAAACAGTCTTGAAAAATGTAGTTTTTGAGACTTAAAATTATAATTAAAAAATATTCATAAAATCGTTATTAGTTTTTGAAATAATGAGTGTCTTTATGTTAAAAGGGTCAGCCGATATATTTTATTTATTTATATTTTCGGCGATTTACCGATATTGATTTTCATTTACAATAAGGTATTAAGGTTAAAAAATTTACCAGGATTTTAGGCCTGGAACTTGAAAGGCTGGAATATATTGAGAAATGCTTAGTAGAATAAGTTACTATTTATCAATCCTAATTATATACATATGAACATTCAAATTTTCAAAAATGTTTTTCAAAATTTTATATTTTTATTCAACATTGAAAGAAAAAATAGGGCGAGCTTGGTAAATACATCCTAATATACACACAGACAACCTTGAATGTAACAACCTAAAAAAAGTCAGAGGTGGATCAAATGTCCATAAAATTTAGCCACCCCTGATATAGACCAAACTATAGGTACTCAATAATTATTAAAAGGACGTCACACTAACATGTGTTTTTGTTTCCATTCTACAAACATAGAAAACGAATATCGGAGGCTTTTGTTGATACTATAATTACTATGCAAATTATGCGCGTTTAGAAATTAATGTTTTTCTATATTTTAAAACAAATATAACATAAGGTTAAAAATTAAAATATCAATAAAAAAAACTTCGAGATGCCATCGAGCTTAAATAATAATCTTATTATACCTTTAAATTTTATAATTAATCAATTTACTCTAATTGAAGTCAAAGCATTTTATCTAATAGAAAAAGTATCTTCAGTCTTTTAGACACAAAAATAAATAAATAAATAAAAAACATACATCATTGTAAGATCAGCGCATTTTTCGCTTTGCTCGGTATCTAAAATATACAAATATATATATAAAATAAGAATTATCAATATTATAATATTATCATTCTACTGTGTGTATATATTTTATATAATATTCAAAATGTGATCAATCGTACAATGTGGTCGGTTACGTTTTTATATGACTACTGCAGTGCACTACACTTAATTTTACACCACACATAAATGTTGACATAAAAAGTATGTTATGGCAAAAGGATATTTTATACCCCCCTCCCCCCAAATGTCTTTCGTATATAATGTAATTATATATATATACCTATATAGTATATATTATGCTGCATAGGCAGTAGGCTCGCGGAGAGGTCTGTCTCACGACCCTCTTGTGGGAAGATAGACTTATAGCCATGACAGATGTTGGTTTTTTTATTATTATTATTATTTATTTTCTGAACATGACGTAACACATTAATCTCGACGCCTTGCGACAATATATTATACATATATAATATATAATAATATTGTCACTGTTTTCTATACTACGACAGCCGTAACGTGAAAAATCATAATGAAATTTTATTTTAATTTATAATATAATATAGTTAACTGATTTTTCATACATGTAAGTAAATAATGGCCATATAATATACTAACGACTAACCTAACCCAACTCAATCATATATACTCACATTCGATCATACAAATATACATATAACGTATTAAAATTATAAATTGTAAAAAAAATTATCTTAGGAAACAATATTATAAAAATTATATTATTTTATAGGTACCTATTGCCTATACCAAATACGCCTATAATTTAAATTTTTATTAATTTTGTTTTAGATTCTAAAACGAAGTGATGAATGTATTGATTTTACAATGATGTGTGTTTTTTTTTGTGTCGGTGTACAGCATAACTAGTCGAAATAATGCTCCAATTTCAAACTATGGGGGTGGTTTCCGATGTAAAAGTGAATATCCTTGGTGCATTATACAGGTAAAAAGTTAACATTTTCCAACAGTTTTCAAAAAATTCGAAAAAAAACAAAAAAAAAATGACGGAAAAACGGGAATTTTTACGCAAAACCAGTTTTCGACCAAATCGATTTTTTTTATAGTTGTAATCTAAAACTAATCATTGAAAATACTTGAAATTTTCACCAAATGTTAATGTCAGTGGTATCTATATATAGTTAAATTTTCAAAAATTTTTGACTTTTT